>JAHWFO010026864.1:520081-621545 GCA_023313115.1 Rhysida immarginata
TAGGCCTAACATTATATAGTCATTTTATCTATAGGCCTAACATTAATGAGCCATTTTTAACAATCGCCTTAACATTAATTAATCACATTATATAGTAGGCCTAACAGCACTGGATTTTAAAACGAAATGAGCACGTGCTCCAAGCTGCCATCAACAATGCTTAAGTGATAACCAAAAAGTAACACTGTATTCACTTATGACTCGGGTTTCAACTGTTACCCCAAGCCCCTGATTTCACCAGTTTTGGCTCTATCAGGCGGTTATTGCGGCTGCTGAGGACTTTTTTGAGGCTCTCCAAGACTTGGTCTTTAAGGACAGATTAACCTTGTCGGAATAAACGACAGACTAAGGGTCCGGAATATTTGATCACATAGTGCAGCGTATAAATTTAGTCGATGTCTATTTGAATTTATGGTGTTTTAGGAATGCCAGTCTTTATGGCATTCAATTGTAGGTTCTCTGTGGAAAATTGTTTAAAATAGAGGGATGTTACCTTTAAAGACTGAAATAAGAAAATTTCATTTCCCTTACAGTTTTATGGCTTTTGCCTTATCTTTATTGCAGAAAGCACTCATCCGAATGATAACCGACTGGCTATCTCATTTCACTGCGCATTTAAAAATATTTTATTTATTTATTATTGATTTGAAGACGACGCTTACGTATCTGCTGTTTAGGTGCCCTTCAGTAGTTAGCGCTTTTTTGTTAATGAATTTTTCACTATTTATTATTTAAAAAGTTCATTCATTAGAGATTCAAACACTGGCCAATAAATTAGAAACTTTCTTTTAATATTTTCTTGGACCCCCCCCCCCCCTTTAGCCTGAATTACATTTATGTATGCAGCTTGGCGTAGAGTCAATAAGCTTAATGGAAGAGAAAACGTTCATCAGACGTTATCTTAGTTCTCTTAGCAGATTTCTTGGAATAGGATTTGTTCTCGGATATGTCGTTTCAACATGTCTCAAACATTTTGTAAAGGATTCAGATCTGGGCACTAGGGATGGTTCATTAAACCACTACTAAACCAATCAACCGTAGCGATATATAGTAACATTTCGTCTGGAAAAAATGCAGGGTGGAATCGGTCGGTAACAATGTTAAAGTAGTCCATGGAATGCATCCAACCTTCCATGAGTATCAGGGGACCGATTCCATAGAAGATAACATTACCACCAAAACCTTGAGTTCTCTTGATAAGGCATGCTGAATCCATTGCTTCGTGGGTCTCCCTTGCCTGTAGACGATGCAAAACAAAGTATATCGTGATTTGTCAGATTACATTACCTTATTCCAGTCTTGGCGTATCCAGTCATGACGACCTGACACCATTGTAGACGAACTGCTCTGTTTTTTGCAGAAATCAAGGGTTTTCCTGTAGGCTTATGACTGCATTTGATTCTATTCCCGCCTGTAGTTCGGCCACTTACGGGACGTGGACAGGCTTGGTTAAGCCAATGTAGATGGCCTTAATGAACCGTACGAAACTAGATGCATCGTGATTCGGCAGACCGCATGACCTTTTTCCAGTCTTGACGTGTCCAGTCACGACGTTTCAGACACCTTGAAGAAACGACTGGCGTTTCGGAGGGAGATTATCCTTTGGAACGCACCCGACCTAAATGAATATCATCGGATCAGTTCCATACCGGTAGAAGCTGCATACTATGACACCAGCACCTCTACTTGGGTTGAATTAATACGACATGTTGGATCCACGGCCTCCTGGGCCTCCCGCTAAACTCTCTGCCTACCGTCGATCCAAAACGACGTATACTGTGATTCGTCGGACCATAAACCTTCTTCCAGTCTTTACGTGTCCATTTCGATGCTCCAGACCCCGCTGTAGACCTGGTTTTCTATTTTTTGCAGCATATTAGTGGTTTTCGTATAGGCATGCGACTGCCGATTTGAATCCGGTTCACTTCCGACGGATGGTTGCGCCAGATATGGATCGGGAACTGCCTCGGTTAAATCAATTGTTGCACAGTACGTATCCTGTTTTTCTTTACAAGGTTTTGTTCATGATTGTTTGCCTTTGAGTCACAGTTACCCATTTTAGACAAAGACTGTGGGTCATTTGTTCCAGCTGTTGAATACTCTGGATATCGCAACTGTCAAGAATTCAGCCACCTGCTTAGTTGTTTTAATCGATGTTACAGCTAGACGAGTTACTTTTCGAAGTCATTCAGATCCTTCTTATCCCCCATGCTGATCAAGTTCCTTGATTAAACTTCTTAAATAAGTACACGCCTGAATCGTAGGAGTTCAAAACGGATTAAAGCAACCCTACATATGTTTCTAATGAATTGCGTATTGAGCCAGATTTTGCTCTTTATTGATGGGGTTCATCACCAATAAAAGGTTCGCGTCGCCGACGAGGCTGGGTTGTTTCCTTTCCTATATTCACATAGAAACAGACAGACACTCGACGACAATATGTTTTTTGCCCTCCCACTGCGCCTAATAAATCGATGCTTTAGGCATTCATAGATCTCTGTTACGGATAGAAAGTCCTGCTCCGCTTTCTGTGTATCGGAAAGCGATCGGCCGTTGCACGGCACGTGACTGCTGCTGCTGCTGCTGCGACATTCTTCCCATTTTCTCGAAGGCCTCTCTTTCTCTCTCTCTTTTGCCCTTTCCCAATCCTCTTTTTCACGGTGAGTTGTGTCTGCGTTGCAATCTGCAAAAAAAGGAACCTTCCGTTGAATAATGCTCGCGCTCTCTGTCCAATATCGATGCGCCGAATTGTCCGGTGGTCTGGGGAAAAAAGTCGATAGTTTCCTGGTTTTTAAACGGACGTGGAGAAGGCGAGCGTTGGGATGCTTGCCATTTCTCATGGGGTTTTGACCCCATCGGTACGCTTTCTTACATCTTTGGTTATAGTGTTGGGTTTCTTTTCTTTTCTTTTCTTTTTTTTTTTTTTTGTTTCCTGGGGTGTTTTATTTTTATAACCTGGCCCAAGTTTCTTTATAAGGAAGTTGAGATTATCGGTGATCCCTTTTTGTTCTCATTAAATGTTTGCGCGACCTTTTCTGTTTATTGGCTCGCTTTTAACTGTTTTTGGTGTGTATCAAAAGTGATGTTTGCATTCACGACAGCTTTTCATTTCAGCGTATTGTGAGGATTTAATATTGTATTCAGTTTTTCTTTGCTTCTTCTTCTTCTCGCGTATTACGATCGATACCTATGCAGTAGTTCTCTCTTTCCCCGTTCCTCCGCCTGCTGGCACTTAGTTATTATCATTTTTTTTTCTTTTTTTTAAGCTCTTGAAAGTCTAAGTTATTGGAATTGGTTTTCATCTCCTCTTTTGAGCCAGCTTCTTTCTTTTATTCCGTATTTAACAAACTAAACACTCGAGTTTTTCCTCCACTCTTTTTTTTGGAATTTGTAATTCATTTCACAAAACATTAGTTTACTTTTTGTTGATTGCAATTAGCCTTATTACTTTGGCTTTTTCCACTTTTTTTATAATAAGCCGTGTCTGGAAAGTAAATTTACAAAATAAGTAAAAATTCTGTTGGAACATTCTATAACGTGTCGAGTTATTATTTTTGCTAGACAGAGCAGATCTGACTTCATGCCCTCTTCATTCAATATGTTTTCGCAATCCTTTTGCTGATACTGATCCAACTATTTCGGGGCGTTTTTTTCTTCTTTAAATTTTTCAATTCCTCTAGTTTGTCGGACATTGAAGCGTTGTTCTTCCTATGCACATTATCCAGGAGTCAACCTCGTTTCGGACGTAATGGGCGCTTCCTAAGTCGGGCCAGAACAGAATTAAATCAAGCTGATGGTTGCGAAGGATGAAAGGAAACCATCTGTTCTTTGCGCATGCTTTCAGATACACTTCGGCGTTCATGGTTCCTTTTGCATAAAATGGGACGGAGTGATTTCCATCCTGGTTCGTGGAATGCGAGATCAATTGCCGAAATTACATTTTTGGCCAACATCTCGGGAACTGTTGGTCCCACAGAAATTTGGATACGATATTCGTTATCAGCGATGGAAGAGGCATTCATTTTATCTATCGTTTGTCACGCACCTTAAAAAAACGCAGTCAGACGGAAATATAGTCTCGGAAATTTCGTATGGGATCTAACTGTTGGTCCTATGTAAGTTTTGTAAAAATGCTTTCATGGCATTTCTTCTGGTTCATCAATGACCAAAACTTTTATCTTTGAACCATTCCTTGAGACCCCGTGTATTTGGGACGGCTCTATTAACCCTGGCTGGAATGCTCAACTTACAGACTTTTAATGTCACTCTCAAGTTGTGAGGCTGGTCGAGGAACACTCAAGTGCGGATTCTTGGCAAAAGCATTCCGAACTCTGGAGACGTGTTTCTCCAACAATTTGACGGGAGGCCGACCAGATGGCTTCTTGTCAATTGCACCTGAAGCCTCAGTTTTCCTCATTATCTGCCAAGTAAGCTGTCGCGATGTACCTTCTTCAAGGAGCTGTTTTACAGCTTTCTTCTTCTCGCCGTTACAATGATCTTTTTATATTGGAAAATCTTTTTTGCTAAGAGTTCATTTTAATAGCGCCCCGTTTTTCTGCTTTTCATGGAAAAGAACTTCTGCTTTCAGATCTATTAGTAGGAGGTGCATGCTAAATTATTAGCACACGTGCACTTGATCATACGCTCTTGTTGTTTAACAATGACATTTTGTTATTTATCACCGTTACTTTGCGAATATGGCTTGTAATATGTTGTAGGGCAAAGTGAACCAGTTAATTTCCAAGTACATGAAGAATGTGTTCAAATTGAAAAACCTTTAGTTTATTGGTCCTACAGACATTGCAAATTACTCGACAGCTTACATAATTATTAATATATAAATTTTTATATTTATACAATAAGGAATAATTTATCGCCTCGGTGGCCGAGAGGGTTAAGGCGCAGGTCTTATCAATCTCGGATCTAGCGAGTCGCGGGTTCGAATCCCGCCGAGGGCGTGGATGTTTGTGTTTGTCCTTTCTCTAACATTTCCTCTCGTGAGGTTGGCGTCAGGAAGGGCATCCGGCCGTAAAGATTAACGACCCAAATAAAAAAAAAAATTAACACAGCGACCCCATGTGGAAATGGGAAAAGCTGAAGATCAACAACATACAATAAGGAATAATTGTAAAAAAGTCGACTTTGCAGCAAAGTGGATCTTAGTATGGGACAGAAGGATCAATGATCGGACTCTTATAGTCTCATTAATTCTGTACAGCACGGATTTACTCCCAATCGGAATGTTGAAACTGCATGCTATGATCTAACTGAATTTGTCTCATCTGAAATGTCTTCAAACAAATAGTTGCTTCTACTTTTATTGATTTTTCTAAGGCTTTTGACTACGCTTAAAAAGGATAGAAAAAAACGAATATTTAGATAAAATCGAATATAGAAATTATACTGAAAATTAAAATAATAAAAAAAGAATATTTCTAGGATCGAAGAAGTATAAGCATTGTTCGATCAAATAAAGATTTTTCTATCGAAAAATGGAAGGAAAAATTCTGCGACCTGGGTTCGAACCAGGAACCTCGGCTGTCATGGCCGACGCCTCTATCATGAAAAAAGTGGATTTTGCTTCGCCGATAGAAAATTCTTTACCTGATGCTTGGTAGGCTTATCTGCAGTTATAATATCATTTATTATTTAATTGTCCGATCCCTTCATAAGAAGTAAATTCCTGATGTGCCCCTTCTTGGCATGTACAGCAATGGATCCACTCCTTGTTGGCAGGTTTGCATATTTCTTGCTGCAGATGAGGCAAATATAGTAATTTTTATGCTGATTTTTGAACCAATGTAATATTTTTATTCTAACCCGTCTTTCTTCTGCAGTTTCTTTCACTGGCGTGTTGGTTAATATTTTTGAAGACTTTGCATTGCGCCTTTTTTTTCAATTTTGTTATATCTGAGGCAATCGCCTTATTTCTAAAGGTGAAACAGAATTTTCGCGACAGAGAGGAGTTACTACTACATGGTCATCGTTCATATTCCACTGTACTTATATCAACAGGGTCCAGAAGTTGGAGCTATCAATGCATCCAGAAGCTTATTGACAGGTCTCGTTAATACAACTGATATAGGTTGATCAAGATCCACTTTACACCACAAAATAAATACCCACTTTGCCCCACATCAGTCCCTTGTTTAAATTTCTATATTCAGGTTGTCACTATCAATAAGAAGCCAGAACGCAATATTAGAAAGTCAGTTATTTGGCCAAATTTTTATACAATCGTTTTACTTGCTCATAAATAACCTTATACAAAATATTCTATTATATTTAATATTAGTAAATAGTTGTTGGGAAAGTAAAACAAAATTTACTGTGAATTTCGATTTGAATGGATACCACTGCCATTTGTTCTGTAGTTGACATCGTAGTAGTGGCGTACGGTCGTTGCGCTACCCATGGTTGGCATTTCAGTGTGTACAATTTAGCTGCTTTTTGGTTATAACTTTTAATCAAACTGAAATAAGCCTTTTCAAATTCCTCCACATAGGCAAAAGTAGAATAATTGTTCATGTTTATTTAATCCTTCGACAGAACAGTATCTATAATTAGCTTATAAATAGAGCATATTGCTCGTATAATTTCACAATACACTAGCCTTGGTTCTAATGATTTTTACACTTTTCAAAAATATATAGCGTTATGATCTGATATGAGTGCAAAATTTTCTCGTTGCAATTTTTCTCTATTTATTATTTATGAGCAGTTTTATTCAATAATTCTGGAACTTCTCAGATGATTCGATTTCTTTTCTTCATTCCTCATTTCCCTCCGTCTTCAATTATCACCACCATTGAGTGGAATGGGTAAATGTCGCTCGCGCCCTTGCGCTCCTCCTTTCCCCATTTGCATTTGTAATCCACAGGCGCAGAAGCACGAGAAAATGGAAAGAGTCTATAAAATTAAAAGCCGCATAATTTGTTGAAATTAATTTCCATAAGCAGTCATTTCTATCTGGGAATTAAGGGGCCCCCTCTCAGTCGGCGAACTCCCCAGTTATTGAAATGAGGAGCAATGTTATTCATGACGCCCCTGGTTGGGTAGTTTTGGTTGGTTGGGGGGAGGGGGAGGGTGCGTTGAAAAGGGGGTAACGAAAGATGGGTAGGAGGAAGAAGTAAAAGGAGTCAGCTGCGACGGGAGAAATTTCTCGAAATGTCGCGGCGACATCTGCAAGGTGACGTTCGTCTTTTTTTCAGGCTTTCTTTTTTATTGAGATCCGAGGTTCGAGTCCTGGTTAGAGTCGATATAGAGCTCTGATTTAATATTTTCTTGCTCAGATATATCCATGGTTTATTAAATGGACTACAAGACGAGGCGTCTCGATATTTCACGAAATTGACTTGGAAGGTGGGTGCGAGTGAAGGATCTGATTCGAAGCTTGAGCCAGTATTTGCATCGATTTTCCTAGAGAAATGTCAAAGTTCAATTGAATCTTCCGCCAAATCTCGGCGGACGAAGCTGGGGCCATTCATCTGCGTTAGACAACTTGGTGGACCACCGGGTCCGTTTGGCGTTACTAGCCTAATGAAATAAATTTTTTATTTTTAGCTTCCAGTATTCGTAAACTGGTTGATACTCGTGATATGAAGACGTTGGCAGTTTTTATTGATACTGTTGAGTTCGGTCGTACGCTAGAGAGAGAGAGAGAGAGAGAGAGAGATAAAAGTGAAGAGGAATTCTTTCTCTTTTTTTTTTTTTTCCTTTTGGGGTTTTGTCAGTTGGGAGTCGTAGCAAGAATCCTGAAAATAGATTCGGTCGGGTATCTGTTGAAATCCACGGGGATTACTGTCTCGTTGGCTCGGATCTCGGGTAAGAAGGAAGGAAGGAAAGGGAAAAGAAGAAAGATTTAGGAGAACAAGAACTAGAGAAGTGTTCTGGCTAACAGAGAGCTGGGGGATACGAATGGATATGTAACCTACTCCCTATGGAAGAAAGGAAAAAGAACACTTTCTTCACAGACACATAAGGTAAACGAGAAAGAGAATTTTAATTTTGGTCATTACTAGTTTTATGGTACGTAATTGATACACGTAGAATCAGCCACTCGCCAATAGAACTAGAAACATGTGTTTAATATTTTATTGGACCCCCTTTGGCCCGAATTACAGCAATCATTAAGGTGTTGAAACACTTGGAAGGCCAGGCATTGACCAAACATTCTTTTGGTTCTTATATCAGATTCGTTGAAAGGATCTTCCTGTCAATTATTAAAGTTGTTCTTCCAGGAGATTAATGCGTGAGGTCAAGAATTTGTTTTGGTACGTTTCCTTTGTGCTTTGAGGACCAATCTTTTCGAACCGCACGTAATGACATTCTTAACGGCCTGCAGGTTTGGCGCCATCATGGCCGTTAAGAATGTCATCCGCAACGTTACCGGTTCATGTAACTTTCTCTTACAACTGTTTTACTGGGCATTCGTAGGCCGTTAAGAATTCCATTATGCGCAATCAGAAAAGATCTGTCCGCAAAGCACAAAGAAAACAAATTCCCGTCCTCACACATTTCGCGAACCAACTGGCCGGCAGATGGCGTCACTGTCAACATCAATAACGGGTGATAAAATGGCTGCAGTTGTTTTTTCAATGTAAAAAGGTATAGTGTCTAATAAATAATTTACTCGCAAACTCCAAATTACATCTATAAAACAGAAAAATTGGATATAGTTACGTGAGAAATGAAATTAAGCTTCTTATTTATTTATTTAGGTTAGGTTAACATTAAAGAAATACAGTAGGCTAATGCCCGACAGGGACTGGTATGATCATAGACCGACAAATTAGGTCCCTGCGAACAATAAAAACAAAGTATAAGCATATAATGTGATTAAAGAAATCCAATAGCAAATCTACAATAGACAAATAAAAGAGTAATAGATACAATAAGTATAAATGTAACAATTGTATTTAAATGCATAACAAGTTTTGATATACAGTGGGCGCCGTTTAATGTGATCACGCTTAATGTTATCATTCGTTTAATGTTATCGAATCAAGAATTCCCAACTGCCTTAATACGTGAACATGTTAAAACCATCGTTTAATGTGATCACTACTCCGTTTATTGTTATCATTTTGAAAAATAATTAACTATTATTTATTGTATTCCAGTGTTTTTGTGTCTCGTCCTTTTCTCTTATAAATATCCGTTTATCATTTTGAGTTTTCCCCATGTACATCACCCTTGTTCACTTCCTGGTTTAAAATATTCTTGTGTGAAAAAAGGGTTTGTTTTTGATTCTACCGTTCGCATGTGCTGTCCACGTCACAGCAACACACAATTCGCTTTAGAAGCAGCAACTACAGCACAGCTTTAGCATGCATGAGAGTCCACTGTTTGTTGCCTTCCTCAACCCTTTTTGCTTTGCTTTGCTGTGTACACACTGTACTGAACTGTTCTGTACTGTATAATTGAGTCTGAAAGAAAACGGAATGACTTGAGCTTAAATGAGAAGATTATGCTACAGTACTAAACAAATGAAGATAGATGATTTTCTAAACGAAAATTAAAACATTCTTAATTAAAGTACATGAACTTACATTATAATTAAAGTATTTTATATATTTTGTACTACACAATCATAAGAAACACATGTAATAACAATAATAAACACTATAATTTTGGATTTTTTTTTTCTTCTGCTACACCTTTATTCAATTTCGGCTATTGTTATCAGTCGGTTATTGGCTTGGTCCCAAAGTGATCATATTAAGCGGCGCCCACTGTAATAAATAACAGTGTAATGTGGGGGTTAGGATTAAATTTTTATTTTACTAGGATTTCAGTTAAATAAAACTTGAAAAAGGGGCGTTCAAAGTTCAGGCCTCAATAAAGTACAAGTGGCCAAGTTCATGAGTTAAGTATAACAGTATTTCGAACTTGTTGAGTATATTAAAATTGAGCATAATGATATTAGGCACGTTGGTTAAAGATAATCAATTGTATAATAACCAAACGTGACTGAACCTGTATTAAGAAAAAAAATTGGCATTAACCGGTTAAAAATAACAAATTAAATCAGTAATAGTATATAAACTAGAACTAAATCAAACTGAGGGACGTGATCACCTTAATAAGTCTCCTAGTGTAAGTCTCAGTGTATATAATAATCTAAAAGAAAGTAGGTATAGTATAGAGAAGATTGGGTTTAGCCATCACTATCCAAGTCCTCTAACTTTTAGAGTGTGATGATACTTAAAAGTTGTTAATACATCAGTATAGATTCAGTTATCTCAACAGTCAAATTAGAAGTCAGTATTAAAGAGCACAAACCGTTTCAAATGATTTCTGAATATTCTGTAGGGCATTAAAGTTTGAATGTGGTGATCTGAATATTTCAAATTCGAATGGAATATACGAAATTTTGGAATTTTGCCTCGTATATGTCGTTACAAAATGTCCAAAACATTTTCTAGGGGGTGAGATCTGGACTCTGGCCACTGTAAATGACGGAAGTAATCTTCACGCAGTGAATTACTGTTGAACTACCCCTGCGCGATGAACAGTAGCATGGTTCTCCTTGAAGAAGCTTTCACATGCCGGATAAAATGCAGCATTGCAGGATGGATTTGGTCGGCAACAATGTTCATTAATCCGTGGAACGCTCTCGACCTTCCATGAATATCGGGTGCTAGTTCTATACTGGCAGAAGAAGCTCTATACCATGACACCACTAACAGAACCTTGAGCTGTTTAGATAAGGGACTCCTATCGAACTTATTGTCGGTACAGAACATCGTACAGTATATCGTGATTCGTCAGACCACGTTCTTCCATCTTCTTCCATTCTTTACGTGTCCCAGTCCCGGAATTGTAGACGAACTTTCCTATTTTCTTTACAGAAATCAGGAGTTTCCATTTAGGCATTAGACTACCGATTTGTACACGGTTAAAATCTCGGCGCATGGTCCTGTATTGGTCAAGAACAGTCTTGGTTAAAATCATTTGACAGATTTAAACCACGTCGGTCTCGCTCATGTCTTTGAACCACAGTTACCCTTTTATATATCTTTCGAAAAGCTATATCCAGTATCTTTTTTCCAGTATCTTTCGAAAATCCGATCAGCTGCTGCGTTGTTTCAATCGTGGCTCCATATAGACGACTACCAATAATGAGTCCCTTCTTTTTCCCTTTGCTCTTCAAGTTCTATGATTAGATTCATCCAACTCCTTCTTGAGTAAGTAGGCGCATTAATAACATGTCCTCAAACTATTTTGCATAAAAACGGATTCAAACAGATTTACTTATGCTTCACACATGTTTCACAATGGCCACCATTAGTTTTAAACAATATTTTTGTCGAAGTTTGCTGTTAGCAAACCTCTTTTCGGTTTGTTGCTTCGCTTTTTGGTTTCGGGAGCGGTCGATGAGGTTCCTTAAAGAAAAACTTTTTTTTTTAATAAATCAAGCTCCGGTCGGTCCCGAAGGAGTTGAGGCGAGAGAAGGAGACTCATTCAATGAATGTCTAATGATGCTCCTAATTAAAGACGCCATTGAATTTTAATTGAAATTTTCCAAAATTTGCATCCAATTGTTATTTGCGTCGCCATTTTTTCTTTCTTTCTTCTTCCTTGCTGCGGGGATTTCTTTTGGGGTCAAAGGAATCTAATTTTCGAAACTTCTTTGCTCTGGATAAATTTTAAAGGAAAAAAAAAATAATAAATTAAAACTCTGTTTTAAATTTGCATTTTTAGGAAGGAAGTGTCGTGACCGTTGTTGCGAAGGAGCGTCCATTGTGTGAAGGAAGGCTCCGTTTTAATTTGATTATGTCAAGGACCGGAATCAGGAGGGGACTCAAAAGTTTCTTCTGCTTGCAAACAGAATGAGACAGGTTTCAACAATATGTTGTTACTTAGAATGAAAATTTTTAGGGAGGAAAAAATTTGGTTAAAAATTTCATTAGAGTGGAGAAACAGGATTGTTTGTATAATGGTTTTTCTACATCGGCAATTCGAATCACTGCCATCACGTGATATCAAATTTATTAAAGAGAATTATAAAAATTAACATAAAAATATTTTCATCATGCAGATGAGGCCAATCTGTATCAAACCTAGCATAGTATGAACTAACCCATTGCCAATTATTACACATAATTTCAAACATATTACTGAAAAACAAACGAAGAGACGGACATGGTAATAAAACCATTCAAATCCACCGCTACCGAAACTTCATTCAATTTTGATTCACTTGGCGATTTATGTAGGGTTCTTTTCTTTTATCCCATGAAGGATCTCTCCTGTCGATTTAGTCGTTAAATTTATCTTCCCTTTCTATCTCTTAAGTCTTTCTAAATCTGTTGTAACTTTTCATGCAGATTTCATGGTAGCCGCCATTGCAGACATCAGCGAAAGGCTTGCGCATGCGCCTTGGTCATTTCCACGCCAGCAAGTTGCTTTAAGATCAAACTGACTTATATATGCATTAGTAATTATTCGTAGTTTACCGAGCTACTAGCACATATCAATTTGGTGTTTAAGATAGTTTGAGCTTGAAAAAGCACATGCAAAATACTAAAAGCTACAAGCTTCAAGCAAAGAGCGAGCTGTGGGAATGCACCTTTAAACCTGTTGTTTTCAGTAGCTAACTTTTGTTTAGCCTATTAATATCCATTCTTCCTTACTCGTACGCCTAACGATTTCAATATCTGCACAAGGATTGCTTATGCGGGTAAATTGACGTGATTGGCTGGTGCAGATGACGACACTCCTAAAGAAAAAGCATATGAACACAGCAACAATTAACATATTTCTTTTATTTATTTGAAATTTTTGATAAAATTTATTATATATTATTGCAAAATATTACATATAATAATGTATATGTTTGATCTGATATATAAATAAGTTATTTATATTTTTATTCATACCCTTTTTATTAATGTCGAAATGCATATTTTTTCCCGAACAAGTAATTCACTCAAATGATGTTTTTAATTGAATACTTGAAAATGTCAATACTGGAAAGAAAAAAAGGAGCGGGGCCTACATAAATATTCTTAAGAAATGAAAAAATACTGACACGACTCTTAATAAAGTGTTGATCTAAAAACATAAATTTATGAAATGTAATGTTATGATGATACATTTTCTCCAGTGATTCTTTTAAATTTAACACATTACTGGAATATAAATGGCCAATCTATTCGGAAAAATCAACTGAACCACAGATAAACTAGTAGCAGGTTATTGCATTTTATTTGTAATTAAGGTTCGGATTTAAATGCACTAAAAAGTGCAAAAGTATGCGCAAATATGCGCTTAAAAAAAAAAACAAAAAAAAAAACGCCAAAATATGCAATAAAAACTTACTTGCTCAGCACCAAATACTTGGATAAAAATGAACTGTAGTTGTAAACAACATCCCTTCAAAAATATGCGCTAAAGTCAGAAACTTAAGCTAGAAGGCCCAGAAGGGGCTTAAAGTGCTTAAAAACATCATTTGAGCGAATTACTAGTTCGGGAAAAAATATGCATTATATGAAAATCCGAAGCCTACTTATAAAAATAAAGTGCACAGATCTTTTAAGTTTTCGCGTTAAATTCAATTACTTAATGCAGACGAATGTTCTCATTTTCCTAAACATCGAGAGGGGTTGGGTGCTCACTCAAAAATACGTTTACTTGACTTGAGGTGGGGGGTGAGGGAGGTACTTTGCCCGTTTGGCTACGTCGATGCTAGTGTCTGATATTAAAAATTTAAGTACCGGTATTATTTAATTTTAAAGCACTCTTCTTTAAAAGTTTTCGAGGTGGTAGTCTCCCGCTGGTAGACCTAACAAGTCGTATTGAAGATCTCGCTAGAAGAACGTCTGCTCCACTGTATTCAGTGTAATCATGGCATGATTTCAGATTGAATTTTTTAATGCGTTTAAATTTGTTCACCCAAAATTTTCAACATTTATCTTTTGGAAATGTCAAATATTTTAAGCGTTGCGAGTTTTGGTTTCTCTAAGTAGTTATTAAATTATATTACACGCGACAGCAGAACAGCGTATTCCAAGCATTTCTCCTGCGCTGCCTGCTCGTCGGGTCTAGGTGTGACGTCACAGTTAGTTTGTTTGCAAATTTCCTCACTAGATGGTAGCATCGCATAAGCAATCCTTGTTATTTTATTATCCTTGTATCTGCATATATCTGTAGTAAATTACTGTTAGGCTTATTATTATTATCGACCTATATTTATATAGGTCACTCTATATCGGTATTTCTGTCTGTGATAATCGACCTATATTTGTGATAATCTCTACAACCACAAAACCAACGGACATCAAACTTTGCATGATGCCTTAACATAGCCCGGCATGTTTGTAGAACATACATGGACAACATGACGGTGATTTTTATAACAATTTACAGTTACTAGTCTATGTAATATTTATCGTTAACAAAGTATCCAAAACTCTAAAAAAAATAACAGATAAACTTATTTTTTATTTTAAAGATCATCTAGATAATCTAATAACAAGCAGATATTAGTCAATTTTTGTATTATCGAAAAGATGATTTTTAATTTTACAATTGTTTATTGGCATAGCTTTACCCCCTCTGTTGCCCAGTCCATGTATGTTCTACAAACATGCGCCCGGGAAGGGCTTTTAACTACTTTTAATTTTTATCGCCAATATTTTAATAAGAAATCAACGCTACCTAAAGAAATCTACATTTTGACGTACTGTCGGCACGCCACGAGAAGACCGCTGAGTTGCTTAATGTTCTCGTAGGGTGTCGTTGCAGTTGCAGATGAAGCTATTCAGTGGTTGGGGACAAACACCCAAATTTGAGTTGATCCATGTTTCATCGATGTAAACGATAGGACGATTTTCTTCTCTTATTTTTTTCCATATTTCGCAGGTATCTACCAATCCAATCAAACGTTTTCATTTGTTTGGAAACACGGCCAGAACTCATTTTTGCGCTACTTGATTTAGCGCTTTTCCTCCCTTCATAACTAAAAACTGATCTACAACTACAGCAACACCATACGACCACACCATTAAGCAAAGCAGCGGTCTTCTCGTGGCGTGCGAACAGTAATATATTAATTTTAAGGCTCAAAATAACCATACGAATGCTGTTGCAAAATTCCCCCACGAGGAAAGATTTTTTTTCAAATACAGTATATCCCCGTTTGTGTCCGATTCGATTTACGTCCGTTTCGATTTACGTTCGCCAGCGGACATCTAAAAAACCCACGTTTTACGTCTGTAGACTCGTTTTACGTCCACACATGCCGTAAGTCCGCGCGCGAAAATTCGAGGGCGCTGATGCGCAATGTACCAACACCCCCTGAAAGAATTGTTTGTTGAATGTACCCGGAAGCGTTGATGGCGTTTTCCCGCAGTGTGCCCGAAAGCGTTGATGGAGCCTATGGCGTTTTCCTGTAAAACGTTAAAAACAGTAAAAAAAAAAAAAAAAGGTAGAAGAAGTGTTTGGGGTGTGAATTCAGATACTGAGGAAGAGAGAGAAGCAGACCACTCTTGACATTTTTGTTTTTCGAGATTTCTCCTTCAAAGAAACAGAAGACTGGATCAGATGTTGGATAGGAGATGTAAGTCATCAGTTCCTCTGATTCTGATGACTAAAAAGTGAAGAAGAACAAGCGAATGAAAAAACGTTTTCAAGAAACATCCCATAGTTTGATTAATTTTAAATGTTGAACGGTTTTTCCAGCTTTTCACGAGGTTCCCACGAGTTTTCCTGGAAATTTTTTTTTGATTCAGGCATTGTCAACGACTTAACATATGCGTACAAATTTTGGGCAAGATGGGATTAGAGGGATTGAAATGTTGATTGCAAGATTTCATCCACCAAACATGACCCAAACATGGTGAAAGTTATATAAGCGTTGTAGAAAAGAACTAAAAAAATCTGTAAAAAAAAATTGTAAAAAAAAGAGAAAGAAGGATAAGAGAGGGAAAAAGAGAGAAGAGAAGAGAAGAGCAGGAGAGAGAATTTTTTATGAGTCTATAATAAAAAAATTTAACTTTACAAAGCATGTTAAACGTTGGTGAGTGCATGTTTTCTGCCTTTAGCTGTTGGAATATTTTTTTCTGTCTGGAAAGGAATAAATTTTTTATAATTGGACCCTACGGGAAATCGGGTTTCGTTTTACGTTCGCCTCGATTTACGTCCGCCGTTCCAGAACGGATTACGGACGTCAAACGGGGGCTGAAGGGGAAAATCGAACAAAATGTCAACGGAAACGTTTTACCGCCAAAATTTTGTATGGTGGTGAAATTTAGTATAGACGAGCTAAAAGACAGGGTATTTCAAAACACTGAATAAATTTATAGAAATTGGCAATAATATTCTTATTTCGATGGTTATGTTTCAAGAATGCATGTGTCAACAAAAAATTATGGAACAGCTTCCTGGCACGAGCAAAGTGTGCAAATCATTGGAAAAGAACCTTGAAGATGACGATGCGATTAATTTCTTAATTCTCAAGAACTTCCTGGATTGCCTCAACATTGTATTGAATTCAAAGCTGGCTCGTTTACATTATATAAAAGAATAGAACGATAGAAGAATCCGCCAAAGCTTTGTGAACAATATGCATGATCCCGTCATTGAGGCTGATATCTTCACTCTTTGTGCAAAAACTATACTTACGTGCTTATTTCTCGCATTCCAGTCTAAAAGAATGCTATTTCTACATGTATCTCCTTTCAAGCTAATCCATTTCCCGTTCGTATTACATTTGCTTTGACAGTCAAGAAAGCTTAGGGAGTCAATTTGAAAACCTTTTCATCTATGTTCTTGGCGGATGGACAAAACATTTTGTTCTCAAAAGTGTCTTGAAAGATTGCTAACTGCATATTAGCTTTTTAGGTGTATACTAATAATGCTTTCACATTTTGCATTTTCAGTAATTATACCTTACCATATAGTTTGTCAAATTTGGCAAAAAAAAGCTTCAATTTAGTTATTCTAAAATTTACCATAAACAAACTGGCTTCTCTATATTCAATTCATCTGAGCGAAACCGGATACCTACTCTAATACTTAATATCTGTTAGGCCTATTTTATGTATGAAATTAACTCCTAATGAAATTAACTAACTTTTAAGAGAAATTAATCAATACCTAACTGCTTTATCTTCAGCTTCCAAATTTATGCCAATTATATACGTATCTAATTTTAATATTAATCAGAAGTGTTAAGTCAGAATGGGTTCGTCTCTTGCCTCTGTGGGTTGAATGGAATTTCTTAGCAATTCAAGTCGGAGAAAGCGGATTAAAACATGTTTTTGCGTCTGATCGTCGTTTACATTAGTGCAAATGGAAGCAGCAACTCATTATCTATGCGGAATTTATGAGGCGTATGATAGCCTTCCCTCATTTACTTATGATATCGTTTACCCTCATTCTCTCTTACTGGATTCCAATGGCTTTTTGCTTAGGACTAATTCTCTTCCGCCTAATAAAATTTTAAGTATTCGACCATCCGGATAAGGCGGTAAATTAACACATGGGAGTAGGGATGGTGGTGGTGGAATTTTCCAATAACAGCTTTAGATTTTAGTGTTACTTAAGAATTGAAAGAAAGTTGAACTGAGATGGCACTAGATAACCTGACAGAAACGGAGTCTTTTGCCCGAGGCCGATAGCATTTTGCGGACTGAGAACAAATATCGAAGAAGACGTTGTGTTCCGGTGGTTTGAAGACCGTTACGCCTTGGGCCGGATTCATCAACACCTAAACGAAGAGTTGGTCGAACCGATAAGGGGTGTATCCGTTCTTCCTTCCTGGAAGTGCGGTTTGTTTTCGAACTCATTAACGTGGCGCGAGATCGTTTAGTGGGTTAAAAGGTGAGATGTCTATACAGCGAACACATGTAGCAATCCTTGCTGTTATGAGTAAAACGAGGGCTTATTTATCAGACCTGCAGAAAGGAACTAGCATTGGCTTTTGGTGATAGTATTTCCGAAACTGCTTGGTTGTGAAGTATTCGCGTGCTGCTGTGGTTTAAATCTATCGTGATTGGATTAACGGTAATATTGGAAATACGAAGAAACTGTGGATCATCATCCGCTATTTTATATGATTGTCGAACGTAGGCTGCGAAGTTATATGCTAGTCGTCCGACATGCAACAGCTAAGCAACTCGCCGTCCGAACGAACCAGGGGCTGCTAGACTTGTGTTGACAAGAACCCTATAAGTACGGGAATCAGACTTGTGTCAAACGAATAGCCACTTCACCCTTACTAACATTAATATATCCATAGAAACTACAAATCGCACTGCAGTACAGAAATTGGACCTCTCTTCAATGGCAAACGCTTGTTTTTTCCGATGAGTCACGGTTTCTGCTGGATGAACATTGTCATATTTGGCGGGAAACCTCCGAAAAGGAAGAAATATAAGCTGCAGGTGGCAATGTTATGGACTAAAGTATGTTTTCTTGGCATTGTCTGGCTCCGCTGATAGCCGGGTATGGCCTTCAATATCGACTGTTTTCTCTGGAGGGGATATTCCAGCAGAATAGTGAGACATGTTATAAGGTTAGAATAGTCCGAAAATGATTGCAGGAGCCAAGTCCTTCCCTGACTTCTCCAGACCAGCATTGAGTGTCTGGTATCAATGGCCAGCATCTTGTTGGCTCTCTCAGTAGATAATGGGGATTAAGCTTCTTTTGCTTTACAGTTAGTGCAGCTTTTTAGTTAACAAATTTCTGTGTTCCTATCTGATTCTTAATGTTCTGGACGTTCGTCTTTACCTGCTTTATCTCTCCGTTCATTGGTCTCCTTAATATCTCTCATCGATCACAAATTCCCTCTCGGCTGCCCGCAGCGCTCGCTTATACATTTAGTGTAACCCATATACATCAGTGGAGGTGGCTTTCAGTTTTATAAATGATTAGCAGGCAGTGGGTATCCAGTCTTCCATTAGAAGAAGACATTTACTATTGGATTATCGAGCAAAAGAAATGGTGTTTTATCGCCACCTGCTGAAGAAAAACGCTTTCCATCCATCCATCTATTGCTCAATGAGCTCCTAATTCTCAGTCGGGAAAAAAAATCTCCAGGACTCAAAATAACTTTCCTAGAGTTTTTTTTTATTTCCAGAATTTTCCCTCCAATCTCTTCTGCAATGTTTGACTTCGTCTGTTCATTTTTTTATCTTTTGCTTGACGCCATCTGTGCCGTCGTTGTCGCGTCCACTTCTCTCGCTTCCCCATTTTCGAGGTCAGACTGACTTTAGCGCACTTGTATGTCGACGTCACGCCAGCTCGACGAGAGCCCCCTCGTCTTCCGCCTATGGTAATGCAGTGAGAGGTTTCCCCTTTTCATATTCAAATTGGGTTCGGCTTTTGTTCGATCAGTGCCTGGAAATGACAGTATTGGGAAAGGGAAACGAGTTGTGGAATACGAAGGACGGAGGCAGAATTTATATCTCACGCACGCGCTTTGCTTACGCATTAGCCGGATTAATAATTGGATTGAATTGAAAAAAATTATTATTATTATTATTATTATTATTATTATTATTATTACTGGTCATCTAAGAACTATGAACATAGCGACTGAGAAGTAGAAAAGTAACGCACCCGATTCAATTAGCATTCTTCAGGAATTTATTATGTTCTAAAGAAAAATCAGGCTATTATTATTATTAAAAACAAGTACTTATTATTCAGACACTTATCCCAGATACAATACATTCAGGCAATATCGTTCCAGTTGGTCCAATTATAAGGCCATGCGGAATTAGATTTGCTCGTTGTTGAGAATACTGGGTACCACATTCTGGTGTTTATGCACCCATACTCAGGTCCACTTGCCAGCGCAAGGTCTTCAATCCTTTTTACCTTCCCTGGAGTCGCTGCATCCTGTGGACGTTGTGCGTATTGAATGGATGCTTGTCCTTCGCGGGATTTCTTTGCCCATTCCTTAACTTGAGCATATCTGAAGATGTAAGGACCGTATACTTGCTTCAATAGGTCAATAGGACCGTATACTGGCTTCACTAGGAGCCAGATTATGCCTCAGCGGCGAACGCTTCCATTGTCAACCAGGTGCACACAAACAACTGACAGTGGGAACTACATATGTTTGCCTTATCTAGGAAGGAACCTTGCCTGCCTTCATTCATGTTCATCCTGGAAATATCCTTTATTGACGGCTGTTATTCAGTCGTAAGACAGGTGAAAGCTGAATGGTTCGAACCCTGCCCAAACGCCCCCCTAAGAACTATTGACATAGCATCTAAGAAGATAAGTAGTTCCAAGAAATATAGTTGTTTAAATTTTCATTATACTTATGTTGCTAAAAGTATTGAGAACACTCCTTAGAATTGGTGATGATATTAGTTACGGAGAATTATAATTGGCATAAGCTACAGGGTGTCCCACAAAGGACTCCATGATTTCACGAGTAAATATCTCAGACACGGAGATTGATAGAAGAATGAAAGAAGTGGTATGTTTATTTCGAAAGCTGTCAAAATCTGATTCGGAAGTTTCAAAATTAGTTACAAATGTTGTCGATAGGTGGCGCTGGATCGCTTTAATCTGGATTCCGCTGCAACTTTTCGGATGGATCTCTTCGGATTACGCTGAATAATAGCAGAAACTGTCGCGACATTTTCAGCAGTAACTGCAGATTGCCTGGGGCCAACATTTCCTACGCCATTTCCTTCAGTACGCTGCGTACAGCGCTACCTGTTGGCAACTTTCGTAACTAATTTGTAACTGATTTTGAAACTTCCGTATCAGGTTTTTACGGCTTTCGAAATAAGCGTACCACTTGCTTTATTCTTCTATCGATGTCCGTTTCCGAGATATTTACTCTTAAAATCAGGGAGTCCTTTGTAAATCATCAACGTCAGTGGTCACTGAAATGGGCCTTACTACAGAACTCGGCGACTTTGTCATTTGTTGCCACTTGAATAGGAATCAGTTCGTGAGATTCTAATATCATTGTAAACTGGAAGAGTGAAGTGGTAACAACTGGGGAACAGAGCGGCTGTAGACTGACTAAAACTCTCTGCTGCAGAGGATTTTCCAGAACACTGTTTGCATCTGCTACCAAAATTTCTATAAGCACCAGGAGCCATCGTTAGCACCAGAACTTTTCAGATTACCATGGGAGAGCTACTGTTGAAATTTACTTGACGTAGCGTTATAGTGGGTCGTTGTTTTTCTAAGAAATGCCTGGGTTCTTTAATTCGTGTGGTTCAATCTATGGATTCCGAGATTTACTTGGACATTCTAGACAATTCTGTGCTGCATTATAGCTCGCAGCTTCTATTAATGAGAGACACAAAATTTTCAGAAACTCGTGAGAAATCTTCCTCAAATTGCTACTGAAGTGCCTAAGGCCTATTAGACTTGTATAATTTTGTTTAAATTTTTAGTTTACCACTTGATAATCTTATTTTATGAAGAAGAAAAACTAACTAATGAGGTGTTAGCCGAGCGGCACTCCGTGTTATTTCTTGGATGCGATGCAAACCCTCACCGTTTCATGTGCTGGAATGTTCTGCCACCCTTAGTGAATCCAATCGATCAGCATCACTTTTTGTGTATAAGGCCTGGTGCATTGTCATTAGCTTCTTTGCCTGACTACTATAAATTCGTCCGTTGTATCGTAATGTGATTTGCCTTTATCGATGGCTACATTGAGGGATCGGGCGAGGAGGCCATTACAGGATGTTAAAGTGAAGAGGGAATTTGGCGCTCATTTGCATATGAGGGAATGCCAATTTTCGTGTGTAGAAGGGTTGACGATGAGGAATAATAACAAAGAATTCCCTCCTACGGAATCAATATTGAATTACCAAAAATTGCTTTACATTATTACGGAGAGGGTCTGTCTTGAGGCAGAGTTTGTTTAAATTTGGTCCTAACCAATTCCTCTGCCTAATTTATATATTTTATATAAAAAGGAAAATTTACTCAAAAAAGATGAAAGCTTGCTATAGTAATAATTGGAGATGAATTGACAACACCGGTATCTCGCGCTCACTGAACGTGGTTCTTTTTGTTGCCGTAGCAACCAGTCCGGAGTCCTGTGCCTGCATCAGTGAAACAACAAACAAATAATTTGTTGATTTCTCAGCAACGAAAGTATGAATGGAACTGAAAATGATAATAACCATATTTTGATGAGTTTTATCCTGTTCACTTGTATTTGAATGGTCTATGTTGTTCAAGAAGGGCACACAGCAGGCAAGGAACTGCAGTGAACGACGTCTTTATCGCGCGGACTAATAAAGAATTTTGGTACATGAACTGACATAACATGTAACATTAGCGCTAGCATTGTAATTATCTATGACAAGTTGCAATTCACCAAGGTCTGTGATAAATGGGTGTCTAAACATTCTGAAGATCAGATAGTTACTAGGTATAGGTTTAGGATAAGACTTTATACCACACCCTTCCTAAAAGCCTGTTAAGTCTCTATGGGACTATCACCTTTTAGAATCATCAACGAAAGGCTTCAACACCTATCGACCATGAACTAGAATAATTGTTTAATATTATAATGGACCCTCTTAGGACTGAATTGCAGCGTAGATGTGTGGATTAGCTAGAGTCAATAAGGTGTTGGAGCACTTGTGAATATATGGAAGTTCACGCGTTCACCAGACATTCACTTAGTTTTTTAGCAGATTTGTTGGAAAAGGATCTTGCTGTGGGATGTGTCTTTCCAATATATTCCTGACATTCCCTATGAGGGTAGAGATCTGGGCTCTGGGGCGGCCTGGATTGATGAGGGAAGTTATATTTGATCTGCAGCATTGCTCAGGTAGTTGGAACGCACCCGACTTTCCATTAACATCAGGGGACCGTTCCAAACAAGCAAAAGAAGCTTCATACAATGACACATAGAAATGCTATATCCATTGGAAACATCTGATTTTCTGATATTTAAAGAATTTGCATACCCTATGTGGTCAAAAGTTTCCGAACGCCTGTTCTTGTGCATTTCAACCATGATTTGACGAAAATTGCTGTGGTTGATGAGGTCAGTGACAGATATTGAGCGATGCAGCTTTGCAGGAAGGTCTTGGTCAGCAACAGTGTCCTAATAATCCGTGTAACGAAATTGGGCCAGTTTCACTCTAGCAAAAGAAGTTTGAAAACCATACTATAAAACCGCCACCAAAATCTTAAGTTGGCTTGATAATTCATGCTGGATAAACTGCCTCATGATGCTCTGGCTAAACCTTCTACCTATCTTCGGTCAAAACAACGTGTATCGTGATCCGTCAGCTTTTTCCAGTCTTCACTACGTTCCCCTACAATGAATTTCCCTGTGCTTTCCAGAAATCAGGGGTTTTCAGGTAAGCATCTGGCTTCCGATTTGGATCATCTTCAGTTTCCAGTGCATGGTTCTACCAGGTATGGGTCGGGAAGAGCCTTAGTTAAAATCACTTTTTGCACAGTGGATGTCCTGTTGCTCATGATTTTATTTGCCTTTGAGCCATACTTATCTCCTTTAGATAAAATCTGTGGATCGTTTTGTCCAACGGTTGAATATTCTGGATATTGCACCTTTTGGGACTCTAGTTAGCTGCTTCGTTGTTTCAATCGTTGCTCCAATAGGCGAGCATCAACAATGAGTCCCTTTTCGAAGTCATTTTGGTGCTTCTTTATCTCCTCCATGCGCATCAAGTTCTATGAATAGACGTTTAATAAAGGCTGTCTGACGGGATTTCGCTTGCTTAGTTTTTGTTGTTCGACTGCATTGATATCTTACGAACATATTCTCAGACTCTTACTTTTCTTAAACTTCAACATGTACAGTGTTGCGTGTAACACAAAAGTTCATATCTGGTGGATATACCTTCCCACGTGTTTTCTAGGATCTACAAGGACATGCTTTGATTATCCTCTTTAAACCATGCTGATCCGTCAGTCCTATGGCTGTAAACCATGCCCTTCATATTATCTATACTTATAATACTAGTAAAACTGTAGCCGACTCAGTGTGTGTTCATAGAAGATATTTAAGAAAATCTTACGCGACAGGTCTTACTAAGACTAACAGAAGCCAAAGAATTTTTAGAATTTGTGTCTGTCTGTCTGTATGTTTCTTTGTTACCTCATCATGCAAAAACTACTCCACGAAAATTAACGCGGTTTTCACAGTTACATTGTTTTAGGTGTAACTTAAAAAATGGTAATAAAGTAAATAAGCCAGAAACTGTGGTCAAGATGATATGCTAACTAAGAAAAAGGAAACCACTGTTTCACAATAAAAAACCAGTTTTATTGCGGAACAGTGGTTTCCTTTTTCTTGGTTAGCATATTAAAAAATGGTGTATGATTTATCGTGATACGCCGTCTAGAAGCCGAGTTCTAGGCTAAACTCTCTTAAACTAGCTGACATGCGAGCAAGGTATATTTTAGTTCGCAAAACAAACAACAGATGGCGCTACAAGCAAATTTAAACGCGCTATCGTTTGGTTGTATGATTGTGTTCCTTGGTGTCAGTAAAGTAAAGAATATTTGTATTGTATACTATTCTGCAAAGGTTATATTCAAGTATCTATAGGGCGAGTTTAAAATCGCGCACATCAAAGTTTAGCTGCCCTTAAAAGTACCAGTTTGAGAATTTAAATCACAGAGATTAGTTGAAATGTTGGCTTTTATTTTCAGCAGACAAACTTTAGGTATTGGCTTTCGCGAATACAAAACCGTCTTCGTTTTACCAGATTTCGTGAGACTCTGCGAAGTATGGCAGTATTCAAGGCCGTACCCAGAATTTTTTTCGAGGGGGGGGGGGGGCCCCGGCCCCACCCCCCACGGGGGGGCGGGGGGTCCCTATGTAACAGTTTTAGTTACATACGGCCTGGCGGTATTGATGTTAGATATGGCTGTTGTGATGTTCGTTTTCAGCACATAAACCACATTTTTCAGATAAACCCATAGGGAGTGCAAGTGTGACGTCAGTCCTTGGAATTCTTCAGCCACGTGACTCGATTTGGTTCCAAACAAGTCTTCTCGCTTCGGGATTTAACATGGTTCCAACGTAGGGATGGAACAAAATCGCTTTGTATAAGCCCAGTGTTTATAACACATTTAAGATGTGAAATTGTTTAGTTCCTCACTGCTCAAGAAGGAGCCAAAACAGCGATTTAGACATCTATCGTTTTCCCAAAGAAAGAAAGATCCGCGAACGATGGCATTCTTTTGCTAAGTGATTAAAAGTGATCAAAAGCGTTCTAATATTAATGTATAAATTATATAATGGGATTAAATGTCTTAATAATAGTATCAATTACACAAATTAACATAATAATTTAAGAGATGTCATTTTTACAGGCCGCCCGTTTCAACGTTACTAGTACGTATATTGCATGGTTCCAATGTTTGGAACCAGCGATCTCATTTCCTAGGCTCTCGGCCCGTTCATCGCGCCAATGACGTCAGCTGTGACGTAGTCACTTGCACTCCCTATAGGAAGAAATCAGGGGGTGATAAATCTGACGAGCGAGGGAGCCACAATCCCCGGGAAATGACGCGCTGATCGACAAATTCATTCAAAAGATGCATATTCGTCTTCCTGGCAAAACAACATTCCGCGTCTTGAACAACAAACGCTTCACAATTGAAGTCTGAGCACGAGATCACTGATACCGATTGAAATACATACCGAAACAATCTGCGCTGCCATCTACCGGGAGAAAATCGAAACTCAATGCGTGTTCACTGAATTACGGCCCATTATACTTGGATGTGCGCGACTTTAAACTCACCCTGTATAAATATACTGATATCTATAATTAGCAATTTTTTTGTAAATTTTTAAACATCCACGCAGACGAAGTCGCGGGCAATAGCTAGTCTAACAATAAAATCTTGCGATATTCCAGGAAGGAGTTGTAGCTGCACAAAGCGATCGTCACGTGCGTGTGCCCATGTCAATAATGCTTAAAAGACAAACAGAATGTAACAGTCTACTCATTCTTGACGAATCAATTGTTATAGGACCTGCCATTATTTATGTATTCTTTACGATCATGTAATCGACTTGAAGAGGTCCACGAAAAACCTTGAAAAGTTGATGTAGCCGAACCAAGACCATGATGGTCAGGTTTCTGAAAAAGAATTTATAAAGATTAATGCGCTTTCAAGTTATCGTGCAAATATATAGAACAAGCGTGCATTCTTCTAAGTAGTAAGTCTGAGAATATGTCCGTAAATAGCCAAAGTAAACGTGCAATAGAAACCGTCATTCATTGTAGACACACTGTACTTGAAGCAAGAGCGTTTCCATTAATTGTTAAGTTCCGTATGTAATGCCGTAAAAGATGGTGACGAAATTTTTTTCCCGCCATTCCCATTCATCATATAGGATCTTTTTTTTTTCATGCCTGTAATTCGGGCAGTTGCTCTTTGCCGTTCTTTAGATATCGTTTACAATCTTAACGCTCCCATTACTCCAATAACTCTTGTCTGTCATTGTGTTTTGGGGGTTGCTTTTCCTCTTCTCCCATAATCTCCCGTTGCCATCTCTCATCCCTCTAGCCCACCACTCTTCATCTTGTTTTCTCTTTATCCACCAACCCTTTATCTCCGCGGCCCTTATCTCGCAGCATTTTTCTTGCCTTACCATCGCCCTCTCCTGTCTCCATTTTGGATCTCTGCGGGATGATGACGTACTGGCAAAGCCCTGGGTTTGGAAAAAGAGAGAGAGAGAGCGAGAGAAGGGGTTCTTCCTTTTTTTTTCCTTTCTTCCTCGAAGAGAAGGAGGAGGGGATCCTGTAATTGGCGGCAACCAATGCCAAATTGGCCCTGGACCCGCTATTGATGGCTCGCGAGAAAATGATGGCTCCTTGAGGGATCGCTATCGCGCCGCCTGGTGGTGGTAGGTGGCAGTGGCTTTGTTATAGGGGCGGCGGCGGAATAAATCGACGCCCCTACGTCGGAATGCAAAACTTGGCCTGAAATATTCTCGTTGGCAATTGGATGGAAATGAAATACGTCGGACACATTGCGTGGCGATTTTACGCTTGGCACGCTCTTTGCTGGATTGTTTTCGCGCCTCGATTGTTTGCAGGCGCGAACGAAGGAACCTCATACCCCCATCCCCCGGCTCTTTTCCTACCTTCGCAGTATTAGAAGGACGGTGGTTGGGATAAATAAAAACACAGGATTTCAAATTTCTCTTCTCCATCACCGACGCCGTCTCCCAGAAGATGAAGTTTGGCGGACGCAGCCACTTCTGGGGAGATGAGTGGGTTTTGTGGGCAATGGAAGGGAAATGGACGGAAAAAATTATTTTTTTTTGTATCGAGTATATTTTTGAATATAAACTTGCGGTTTAAGTGGGTTTCGCTTTCCAACGTGTCGTTTCGTCTGGAACATTGTTTGTTTGTTACGTGTCTGGCTGTTCTTAAAGAGTCCATGGAAAGTCAGAATTGGACTCCATTTAGTTACTTTCTGACATTTCAAAAAAGCACATAGTTTAGACAGCTTACTGACGTGTCCACTTAAAAATAACGAGTTTGACATCTTTACATACATCGCTCTGGCAAAAGTATCCAGACACCCCTTTCAAAGAGGAGTTATCTTCGGTGCCGCATTATCAAAGTCAGTGTTTTGATCGGGCATCCTCGATCCACTGTGCATGAGCTTGTAGTACAAAAATATGAACGGAAAGATGCAATAAGGCAGGGCGGCCTAGAATCATGTCGAATAGAGGCCAACGTGCTCTTTTGGCAATGGGCCCAGACGCCTGCTCATCCACCGTAGTTCAACAATTCACACAATTCCACGTGCCCTTCTTGAGACGGGCTTTTTCGAAAGATCCAGAAAGAGGAAGCCTTTTGTTTCAAAGGTTAATGCTCTCTGCTCTCTGCGTTGGCGTAAGAAGCAATGCCATAGGGATAATGATGATTGGACTGCAAAGGCTATGTGGAATGACGAAGCCGCTTCCAATCTAGCAATCTCATGGTTTTGTGTGTGTTTGGAGGCGACCAAAAGAGAAATAAGAGAGTGCCATGTGTTCACAGTGAAGGATCGGTCTTGGTGTGCACCATATTCTGTGGGACCCAAAATTGGCGTTGGCATGCAATTTAATGCCCCCATGTACCAAGAGATGTTGGAAAATCGCCTTCCTGGAGCGATGGAATGCTACTTGTTCACTCATGCTGATACCATGGCCTCCTATAGTCCGGATTTACATCCAATTGAACTACCATGTTATGGCACCAAAGTCACAGGCCACTAATCACCATCAGTTAATGGATCGTTTATAAGCCGAATGGGAACGTGTCCCTAGAGGTTGGCAAAAACATGTCGACAGCCTTCTTCGATAGGCCAACCAGACATTTCCATCAAGCTTGCAACTACGCTTCTCTACTCCAGTGTTGTATGTCTTTCTGGAGGAGGAACATGACCCAGTAGTGTAACATAATTTTAACTATCCTCTTTCCTCTTTCCTCTTTAAAGCATTCTTTCACCAACCCATAAGAAGAGCTACGTGAAGTTGCCATATTTAAAATGCCGTAAGCCTAAACTGAAAGTAGAAAAGGAGGAGCTATAGAGGGTGTATCTAAACCCATATCACAAACTTCTGGCAGTGATTTCCAACAGCGAGATGAAAAAAGTTCACATAAACATGATTCGGGTTCGGAACTCTATGGATGGCAGATGACATGCGGAGAAGCTACAGCAATCGTTCGGGGGGGGGGGGGGGATAACGAACCGTTTACTACAGTACCCGTTTCACCCCTCCTGAATGGTTGTTTAGGTACACCTGAAGTTATTAGCAGGCGCACCTGTTAATAACCAATAAATGGGACGTTGTTTCAAGAATTTGCTGTAGGTTCTCCGCATGTCACCTGCCATCTTCAGAGTAGAAAAACCAGCTTCTGAAACTTCAAATTTAACTGCGGAAATCTCATAAACGGTTCGTTATCCGAACCATGTTTATATGAACTTTTGTTTTCATCTCGCTGTGGGGAATCACCACCTATCACTAAAAACATCAGGTCACTTGAAAAGTTCTTGCATATTTTCAGTGGTACATTTGGACTCATATAACTTCTAAAGACGTTCAATTTATTCATCAAAATAATGAGTTCCCCTCACAATCAATGACTCAGAAGGATGGGTCATGTATAAAATATCTCGTGTATCTTTGATAGAAATATTTGCTTTTTGGAGACGAAAAGCATGACGATTTCTAAACTGTATTCATGTGCGCATAGGATTATCCAGTGATTAGTCAGGTGATAATCTGTGGGAGAGACGAGACAAAACTGCCACCCAAGTCTCATAATCTTGGAACAAGTCTGTAATACTGTATACAGACTTGCATTGTCCTGTAGCAGTAGGGTTTTTTTTGGGTCTTTACGATTCACCAATGCAGGTTGTTGTTGGAGGAGTTTCTGATGAACTCGTTGGAGCCTATCACAGTGGATATGTGCTGTGATGGTTTGACCTTCCTCTAAGACTTCAAAATGCACTTCTGTTCAGAAAGCAGTCAGTATCATTTTCTTTGGATGTAAGTTTTTCTTTGGGATCTTTCTAGAAGGTTTTCTTGGTGATAGCCATAGATAGGAGCGAAGAATAGTATTGTAGAGGATCTATTTTTCATCGCATATAAAGATTCGGTCTTAGCTCAAACTGGCCAGGGGACTCATTTATCCAGTTTTCGACTTTTCCCACTATCCGAATATGGTTATGCACAGTTTCTTCATGACAGGTTTGGCGTAGATTAGCTTCAACAAGTGCCATCAGTGCATCTTCATCAACAGCAGGCGGTCGTCTAGAGCAGGGGTTATCTTCGAGGGATTCATCTTCATCCAGGAATTTGGAAAACCAAAACTGGGCTTTTCTCGTTGACAAGGCATCCTCTCCTTACGCTTGGCATATATTTCGGCATATGCCTCGGTTACATTGTGGACTCTCACTGACCGCTTGTTACTAGGATACAACGATTGATTTAAGGCACTTCTCATAGGAATAGGCGTGAGGACGCAAATCATGTAGGACAGACCCTTTCTGTCAAGGGGTTCAGGTGGTATTCATTGTCAAGACCAGGGTGACGAAATACGCAAGAACTTATAAATGACATCATGACAGTTGTAAAACGAAAACAGTGAACTAAACTGTAAATTTAATTTGCATTCCCGCCGTAAGAATGTGCGCCAAGCTGAAGAAGAAAATCGTTTCGAATACGCTCCCCTTTTCACTGAAGCAACCTGTGAAGAAGGGTTTCGAGGATGACATTATGCAGATGATTGGCTCTGATGTGTGTCCTCTACCTCCTTGGACTCGGAATTTATATTCCAACCAAGTCTCGGGTTACAGCGGCAGAGTGTTTGGAGAAGGGGGCTGAGAAGCAAATCGAAGAGGAGTTTGAGAAGCAAATTCCATTCGGATGGGAAGGGGGGTCTGCGAGCACAGATGAAATGGACTCTGAATGGGTTTCGTGCATTAAGGAATCACACACACACACACACAGAGGCATACACACCTACTTCCGTTTGAGGCGCTCGAGAGGGGGCACTTCCGAAGCAATCATTGCCTAATTCCCTGCGAAGTTAATTGAAGAAGGATCTCGCCCACTTCTTAAATAGGGCTAAGGAGAAGTGGAGTGGTTGTTGGGAGGCTGTGTTTGTCTTATATAACTCCTCAAAAAAAAAAGGTTTAATTCTCTTTTTCTTTAAGTTTAAGGTGAGAGAGAAGGTGGTGGGTAAAAGCGACGTTAGAACTATTTTGCGGTTGAAAAAAAAATATAAAAGCGCGCCCCCTTATGTCGTTTTCCGTCTAATTGGGGAAGCGGCAGCAATTTCCGAAGTAGAATTTGGGCCCCGCAATTATTTCGCAATGTGATTAAAATGCTGTTGGCGGCAGTTTTCGTTTAATGAAGACAGGAGAGGAAAAAGTAGAGCAGCGTTTATAGTAATTGGTTTATTTTACCTGGGCGTTGCTTAACACTCTAAAGGAACAGTTCATTTTCCTTCATGCGTCTGGAAGAAGAAACGGTAAATGTGAATTTGTAAGCATACGTCGAAGATGCACAGTTTGAAAAAAGTTTTTGTGAGCTCTGACCTGGCACTCCGTGGCATCCCAGAAGTGCTCAATAGAATTCATATCCAGCAAATTAGGAGGCCAGGACATCAACTGGAATTCATGAGCATGTTCCTCAATCCATTGTAGGAGATATATCCAACAATCAGGCCATTTTTAATTGGCTACGCGCTGCTGACGATAAACTGGTCATATTAATGTGTCTCGATTGGGTAAGGTGTCAAATATGTCGGAATTCCAAACTTAAATGTGGAAAAGACCCACTCCATAAGAATATATCGGCAAGAACGTTGTAGAAGGAACAGAGCATCATCCAGCCCGTTCGGATCCCTTTTTTGGACGGCATGGGAGACGTGCTTTCTAGCAAGACAACGTCCGTCCACGTACAGCTTGTTTAGATCTACATGTGGACAGCCGTTTTTCACATGCTCTATAATTTGCGTGGACAGCACGCTCATCAGACGTTTCTCTATTCGAGCATGTGTGCTATTGGATTGGACGACGTGCTTCTTTTGGAACTCATCCATATTCCAAGAAATTTTCATCTTGTAATTTCAATGACTATCTATGGAATAGGGTGGATACGGTTGCACTACCCCATTGATCCATTTTTTTATAAATTTTCAGTATGTGAAGTTGGTTATACACAGTTTCTTCTGTCATAGAGAGCTATCTGGCAAATTCATGAGAGGTTTGGCGTGGATTAGCTGCAATGAGCGTCTTCAGTGTATCTTCATCAATAGCAAAGATCGTCCAGAGAGGGGGGTTATCTTCGAGGGATTCCCTTCCATCCCGGGACTTCGAAAACTAAAATTGAGTTTTTATTGCTGACAAGGCATCCATACGCTTGACATACATTTTGGTATCATGCCTCACTTGCACTTCGATAAAGAAAGAGGTGTGAGAATGCAAATCTTGTAGGACGAGGCCATTTCTGTTAATGGTTTCAGGTGCTATTCATTGTCAAAGATCAGGGTGCAGAGTTACGCAAGAAATTTTTAAATGACCTGATACATGGGTCAAATGGTAGCAAGGCTGTTTGGGACTTTCTTCGTCAGCTTTCCTGCATGAAATCTGTGCGGAGCAGTTTGGCTCGTTTTAAGGCGAAACTTTTCTTAGTGAATTCAAGGGAGTTTTGAATTAAAATGATTCGCCAGGGTTTGTGTTTTTTGTTAATTAAACGACCGCGGAAGCAGTTGACCTTTTTTAGACGGAGAGGTCTACCTAAATCGTTAGCTTCCCTTCCCAAGCGATGCAAACGGGCGAAGCGCCTGCCTATTGGATTCATCCAAATTGAGGTTCACTCAGCTTCAATTATTCCTTGCTCCTCGCTGGAATTCCAGTTCATCATCTTCAATCGAGTTGACCGCTTGACATTTTCGTTTTAAAATTGCCCAGTCCTCCTCTTTCGCGTAAATCGTTCCCTTTCGGCGCATCCAAGTCTCTGCAAACGGTTTTGAACTTTGTGATCCCTCCAGAAACTGCCATTCGCTCGTTTTACCTCTTTGAATGGGTGCAATGGACTAGGGTTCGATTTAGATCAAACACTTGTTAACTCGCTTGTTAGATCACGTGCTTAAGCGTTGTAACGATTAATTAAGCCGTGTTGGAGGTAATAAAGAGCCTTGTCTTAAGGGAAAGAACGGCCGACAGCTTGAGGGGGGGGGCGCCCTTTTCTTTAATGAAGAGGAAGGATTTACGTCTTTCAGGTAGCTTGACCTGCATACTTATTGTGGTTTACAATTTACAAGTGCGGGTGTTGACAAGCACGATGCTTATTAAGATCACAAAAGCCGTTCTCAAGAATGAATGAGCTAGTCGTGTTGTAAAAATGGCATAACACCCGAATCTCTTTAGTTTGTACGTCGGGTGCCTGCATCTGTGTGTTATGCATTTAAGCTTCCAATGGTCGTGTAATTTTTAATTGCTAGTTCGTAGTCGTTAATAACCTGGCTGTTTGCCACCTCTTCAGACCTTCTCAAACGGTTAATTGGTGTTGACAATTGGCATTGACGTCATTAACCCAGTCTGGCCGTGTTATCCGATGTTAATCAGGCCTCCGTCTCGTTAATTAATCCTATCGAAGGTATAGCTTTGACAGCATATTGTTGATGATGTAAACATATTGTAAGTAATAATGAATTTGAAAATATCGAATAGCTTTTAAGAGTTGACTCCGGAAAGCCAGTGCATTATGAACACGTAATTAGATGTGGCACCTTCTTCAGCCCGGAAAACAAGCGTCCACTATGTGAATCATCGATTCGATGAAGTGGGATAGGTATCCTGGAGTGTCCACATGGTGACTAATAAACCTGTGCAGAAAATAGAGATATTCCAAACGTGTTCAGGTAATAAATCGAAAGTCGTGGGTATGTTATCTGTTGATGTTATCTTATAAACTGTAATAGGTAGGGAGACAGTTTCTGATTGCAGACTTGTTCCGCATTCAATTATAAATACACAATAACACAAAAGAGCATCATAATCGGATAAAATCTGTAGATCACTCAAAATTTGAAGCATTTGAAAACAGGACTGTGACTATGAATAATGTGCGACAGTTTTAGCTGGCTTCCAATACCATTGAGTTGTCGTTGACACATGGCTGGGCGAAGGCACACGTCATTTGCCTATCTTTGCACCACTTTAATACGTACTTGCGACCACGTTAGCCCACAAGTCGGGCGGTTCTGAGAACTGGGTCCAAAGCGATGTTCCATCACAACCTCAGCTTTACCTATTCGAACACACACTAAACCAAAACATGTTTGACTGTTGCAAGTTTATGGAAAATTCTGTATGTGGAGAAAACCTCATGCAGCCGTTGATTTCAAAATGGTTTAGAGCAGCGGTTCTCAACCTGTGGGTCGCCTAAGACCATCGGAAATTAGTTTTTTTTGTTTGTATTCTAATATGTAAAACATGAAAACATGTTATTGTACAAATTTAAAAATTGTACTGGTAAAAATTACAGTCGGGGTCGCCACATCATGGGGAATTGTATTAAGAGGGTCGCGGAACTATAAAGGTTGAGAACCGCTGGTTTAGAATGTCTAAAGGCCGTTGCAGAACCAGCGTCTTTCAGGTGTCGCCGCATTCCAAGCGTTTCCAGACGTCAAAAGTCGTTTGAAATTCAGCAGAAAGGAAGCGGGTGCACGACGAACTCAGCTCTGTTTGGCTCTTGGGTGAGTCGCTGTTGCTTTTTTACATCTGGTATTATTAGGAGAAACGATAGAAAGTAAGATACACCTGCACGGAGAAGATGTTGCCGGAGGAAGAAATTCTGTATGGCGGAGTTGGCTGGCGGGAGTGCTTAGAAACATTCGCTAGGGATTCTGGGATTGGAGAGATGCTCACTCGCATTCTCGATTTCTGAAAATTCCAATTTGGTTCGAACTCCTAAAGCCGCACGGTTGTCGCCTCCAAGCCGCGTGCTGGTAACAGCTCTGTCGAGAATTCGCTGATTCTGCAACGACCTTTAAGCTGGCATTCCATAGGCTCTCTAGTACTTCTACAAATGACTATGACACGTGGAACGTGTGCATGGTTACGTCTATTCATGTCCTGCGATCATTCTGATAAGTTTGGCCTTTTCCAGTAGGACAATGCGCCGCCACACAGGCTCAGAAGCTACCAAATTGTGGTCAGAGGAATATTCGTCTGAGTTTGAGGTTTTGTCATAGCTATGTAAGTCATCAGATCTCACTTTATGGAACATATCTGGATGCCATGCAATGTACCGTGGAACGCAAAAAAAATTGTAGACTTCTCTGTAGGAACTATGGGTTTCGCTGTCTATAATCTATTCCATGCTCCCGTAGAGGACTGTCCGAGTATTGTACATGGCCGTTGATGTACGCAGTTTTGTGGCGTTTAGTATGAAGTTGTTCGTTTTACAAGATTTTGCGTTGCTTCTTCGCCGGAACATTGTTTAAGGGTCCCCTGTGTAAGAAAGAGGAAAGGGAGTTGGGTTTCCCGTTCACGTGAAAAGACGAATCAGAATATACGGTAGACAGGGCAGCGAAATGAATCATTTATTATTATCAACAGTTTTTTATCATTTCCCAACCTAATCTCATTCATTCCCTTAATTTTCTTCGGAAAACTCCTGGTTCGAAGTGGAGACCCCCCTCCTCGTCGCTCCTCCAGGGAAGTCTCGTAGCAGGCGGGGGTATACAGAGCATTCATCACCGGTCCTGGAAAATGAATTCACGGATGACACTCCGAGTGCGGGGATTGTCACCCCATGACTGATTAGTCCCTTGCCTCGTTCTGTCCTGCGTTTTATATTAAACCCACCTCCTCATTCATCCTTCTTTCTTCGAGGTGGTGGCAAAAGGCACCATCTTCACCATCCTCAATTACCCCCTCTGCTGATGCTCTCCCTTTGATTTCGAATGGAAATCTGTTGCCAGGTGCTCTTTCATCATCGCCGTCCCGTCAACTTTCAGTCGGAGTCGCTGCTGCGTGGTCTACTTGCTTGGTGGACGGTTTGATGATGAAAGGGCGCACGTTTTGCTTACTGAAATGTAAAACGATTGGAAACGATGGACGGAGGTCTGATTTGATTTATTTGCTATTAAACGTATGAGCTTCCGAGGGGGTTGTCGGGATTTATTTATTGGATCAAATGTCGGTCTTCATTAGGCTTATTGGTTGCAAATGAAGCAATTCAGTTCGGACTCGTGTTTGAAGGGTACCTCGCTTGGAAATTGGATTTCGCTTGGGGTTTATGCTAATGTGAGCCAAATTGAATGGCATCATTACATTTCAAATTTTAAAGGGTTCCTTCATCTTGGATTGGATCGTCATTTGCTTGCTCCTTATTTACATGTTACTTCCTATCAGGTTGTTGCATATGAAATTTGGTAATGAAACTTTAAGCAAGGGGGTAACTGTGTAGAAAGTGACTTTTCTTGATCAAAATAGTCATCACCAGTGCATGCATGCCATCTTCATAGAAATCGGGCGTTTTTGACGGCTGCTTCACTGCTGAGTCTTTTCTCTGCCAAAAGAAGTTCAAATGCGCCGAAGCGCTTGTTAGTCAATGGAAGACCAGGCGTCCATCAAACATGCCCTTATTTCTCGCAGATTTCGACATGGCTTTTGTTGCCGGCCGGAACTGTTACACTTCATTGCATTCCCCATGAGGTACTCAGCTTGGAGGCAACAACCGCGCGGCTGTTGGAGTTCGAACAAGGGACAGGTACAGTACAATATTCACATTGTCAATCCCCCTATAAAAAACGTGTAACCACTTCATTGCATGACGCCCTCATAAAGCTCAACCAACATTACAGGGACAGTTGCTAAATTACATCACCGGAAGTCTTGTAGCGCCCTCTGAGAAACTGCCAACTTTATTTTAAGCAAGTTGTTTACTGGAAGTAGATCATATTCTGAACTGTAGGCGTCTCTAGTTCGAACCCCGAAGCGCAACCAATCAGTTACGAGTGAGCATCTCTGCAGTCCCAGAATCCTTAGCGATTGTTCGGGCATATTGAATCAACATTGAGTCCCTTTTCGAAATCAGTTAGGTCCTTCCTATTGATTCCATGCTGATCAAGTTCTGAGATTGGACTCAACCAACTCCTTCTTAGATAAGTAAACGCTTAAGTCACATGACCTCACCCTATTTTGCATAAAAACGGATAAAAAAAAAATTACATTGGTTTTTCTAATTCCACTTATTTGGAACCTTCCCGAAATTTAGATGTTGGCGTGCTGACAGATCGATGATGTAAGCCTTTAAAAGAGCGTACCTCTTCCACTTAGAGAATTAATAATTTATCGCGGTAAAGGTAACATTCATTTACAGGGTTTCCTTCGCTACCCCCTTTTAAAGTGTTTTTCTGTTGACGTCGTCGCTCTCTTCAGACGTTGCGGCGGCGCCCTTTGAGATAGCTCCCACCCACCTGAGCCTCGGCGCCCCACTGTCGCACCTGAACTCGTTTTCGCCTCCAGTTGTCGAGGCTTTTAAAACAATAAATCTCGACGGGCATTTTATCGAAGCCCTATATTAGCATCCTGGAACGATCCAGGGGCACCGGAAGAGAGGGTGACGAAAAGAGGCTGCGTGAATTAATCTTTTGCACTCTATAAAAGGCATTACGTCCTGGAGTGGTTAAGTAGAGAACGCGTTCTCTTTTTATATCAATATTTCGTGATTCTTGCTAAAAAAAAATATTTTTGAAGCTAAAGGCGTTCAGAGCTTTGCTTTAGAGGTGCTACGTGGACCCAGGATGGATAGAAAGACAAAAGAGAGGCGAAGTGCAAATTTTCATTAACCTAATTGCCTTATTACACTTAGACACCAACTACGGATCCCAGCATTCGCTCCAATTACGGGCCAACTCATGGGGCACCTCATTAGGTCCAAAATCAGCTCTTTGCGAGGATGGGAAAAGAGAGAGGCACTAAGTAGGGGGGGGGGTGTTCGGGATGGGAGGGTAAAGAGTGAAACTCCCGTTGCCATTCCCTTTCTCTCTCTTTCCTCCCTTCATTCCAGGCAAACAGAAGCCGATAACGAAGCAGCTAGGCTGATGAATTGCTCCTGTACGCTGCTGCTCATCAAGCTCGGATTAATCGGGAAAATTGGCGGGTGGCTTGGTCTGTTTGCTCGTGATAAATGGATAAAAATACATTAAAATTATAGACAAGTTTTGATTATTCCCCGTTTGAGGTTTGTGGTTCGCAGCTCCCCCACTCTCTTTATTCGCAGCCCCTTCTCTTTCAGGTGAATGTGATGAAGATGAAAAACGAAAGAAAAAAATTCTGCGACTGGATTCTTACTAGGGACCCACGAGTACCTAGCTCGACGCTCCTACCAACTGGGCCACTGCGGACACGGGTACAGTACGGTTGTCTCCAAATGTCCTAAGTCAAAGTCAGGGACCCGACTCGCAGAGAGTTCAAGGTGATTCAACAATACAATTTATAATTAAAATAAACTTAGTTCTGGTAATGTACATAATTGGCTGCCATATCATTTTAAGACCTTCAGGGATCACCTTGGAGACGCCTCTGCGATGTATTAAAGTATTGCTTACCATTCCGTTTTGTTCTACTTAAAGTACAAAATATTCGTCATATCATCATGTTTGGAAATGGTGATTTACAGGTGTTTTATACGGCCCCCTTTAGCTAGACGGCACACATCTATTCGGTAATCGATGTTTTCATCAGATGTATGAAGCCGACCTGTGTGTTTCTGCTAACGCAAAAAAAAACAACAAAAAAAAAACAAGCGCTTTTTGGAACGTTTGATGCCATTTTCTAATATTCTTGGCTTTTGTTCCAAATTTTCTATGAATTCGCGATGATTGGTTATTGCTACCTCGCACTTGTTGAAGCGAAGGTCTCCATATCGAAACCAACTGTGACTGGGGAGACCTCTACAGGCAACCTCTCCATCCAATGGTAGCACTTTGAAATCGGGTACGGACTTTTGAGTCTTCTTGTATTTAGGAAATTTGGAAATAGCTTTGCTGTACCATGTCCGAGCTGAACAAGCTCGTAGGTTCGAATCAAAGAATTTCGAATCAAGATCACGTTAACTTTAACTTGGAGCATTGTTTCTAGTATCTGTTTATTACTTTCTGAGCGTGATATTCGATATTTTAATAAAATGCGGGTCTTGATAATTTTACACTGATGAATATCTTCAAGGAATTATAGGACAATTCTTAATACGAGGGGCAGTCAAAAAGTTACCGGAATGACGGAGTAGCACTCTAATGATAAGACATACGGCAACGCTTGCCTAATCTTCAAAGTAGTACCTTCGCGAGCACACACACTTGCTCCATCGAATCTGCCATTCTTGGAAGTATCGGTGGAATCTTCCGGAGCTCCGCCGTCGCATTCGACTTGATGTTCTCCATGGTTGGGAAATGTGTCCTTTCCAGGTCGGTGGCGAAGTTGTTTGAGAAACATCGGGTCCTGCGTGTTTTTGTCGAATAGATCGCCAGCATCCATCATGCGCAATTTCTTCAATCAGTGGTCAACGCCCTTGGAACAAACTTCGCACTGACCGTTTCATCTTTATATCATCGGATACGGATCTGTAAGAGATATCAACTTCTTGCTGCAACTCTGCATAGTCATTCTTTGATCACTTTGAAATGCAACATTGCGACAAATGAGCGACACTCACGTCTATTTCAAATGGAACAGTAACGAAACGGCACTCTAAGCCAAATGGGATCGCTATCTTATCGCTCTTTCGCCGTCTGTTGAGGAATTCCGGGAACTTTTTGACTGCCCCTCATATATGGAACAGAAGGCTGTACAATATTTGCACGAACGCATCCTCTACGACAGGTATGTTAAGTACCTAACATTGTTCAAGTCGCGCAGAACTTTCATTGGGATGTAAATTTATACGAGGCTTATTCGTGAAGTAAGGCCCGTTTTGCAATAAAAACAAAACTGCTATATATATTTTCAAAATTTTTTCTTTACCAGATTCTATGTATCTTAAACTATTTTTCCACATAGTTTCCAATTTTATTTAAGCACTTGTCATAGCGCTCAATGTACTTCCGCATGGTCACTTCATAGAAGCTGCCGCCGGTGAAGAAAGTCACGCAGTTTTCACTTGTTGATCGTCGCTGAAATGCAGGCTGCCGATGATCTCCTTTAGATCCTGGAACGGGTGGTAGCCACTGGACGCGAGGTCCGGACTGTAAAGCAAGTGGTCAAGTTGTTCCCAAACAAGAAATCTGATTAGTTGGGAACAACTTGACCACCCGCTTTACAGTCCGGACTTCGCGTCCTGTGGCTACCACCTGTTCCGGGAGCTAAAGGAGATCGTCGGCAGCCTGCAATTCAGCGACGATGAACAAGTGAAAATGCATGACTTTTTTCACCGGCGGCAGCTTCTATGAAGTGATCATGCGGAAGCACATTGAGCACATTAGTCCTGATCTTGTCACACCCCTGCCAGCATAGCCTGGGGTAAGTCCTGTGGAAGTGGGGATACCAACGCATACCCCCAAAAGTAAAAATCATGAGAAATTAGGTCGGGCGACCTGGGGGAGGGGCGTCATTCGATCCATTGTGGCCAATCCAGCATTCTGGAAGATGCTGCTTGAGGACCACTGCTGGGTGGGACGGCTATTTGGGGCACAGCTGTTGGGGGACTTTAGTCTGACCCATTTGCTGAGTGACCAGTGCTGGATGTTCAGCAGCTGGTGATAGCCACTGGTTTGTTCGTCCGCCAGCAGTTCTTCCATTATGAACCCCCCGTACTTCGGAGGGCACGCTAAGCCGTCGGTCCCGGCTGCTACTGTCATCTCGTAGCAGTCGTCAGTTACTGGGATGGCGCAAAACTCCCTCGAAGGAGTAAGTGCCGCAGGTTATCGTTCTGCGATAATCTACCCTCTGTATGCAAGATAAGATAACACACAATAAGCTCTTTCTTTCGCTGATGTCTCCATTTTGAATGATAGTGGTTCTAAAGAACACTTTGGAGATGGCGCACTTTTCAGTATTGCCAAATGAGATTTGGAAAGTTACTCTTTCATATTATTTCGTTACAGCAGTCGTTGGTATACCTTTGGAATTACCCATTATTTTTATTGGTAAACTTGGGAATTCTACATGAATTCATTTCATTGGAGTACGCAGACGGACGAGATTCTCTTACTGAAATCTATTTTCTAGGAAAAACTTAAAAATCCTTGGGGGAGGGGGACTCCGAGAAATGTATTTAAATGAAGAAAGAAAGATGAATTATTGAATGTTAAATATTAACACCATCTTCAAATTTGTGACTTAATGGTGTTGAGGGAAAACTGACTGCAAGCTCGCTCGCAAAAAAATAGATAAAAAAAAGAGGAGAGCAGCGATTGAAATCGCAACGAAATTACGCACACACACGAACATACATACAACCATTCAAAAAAAAAAGAAGAAGAAGACATTCCGGAAGAATGGCGAGGGATAAAGAAGAGAGAGATTGGAGGAGGAGGAGAGGAATAAAAAAAGGACGGAGGCTTAAGGCTTTACAATAGGCCTATTTATAGCTACTTCTCATGCATTATGCAAGCCATACGAGGACTCCATTCTCTCTATGGTGGCTGCTGTAAAAATTTATTTCGGGGACTCGATAGGCGGAGACACGCAACGATACGATGGAGACAATGATAATAATAAAATAATAGTAAAAAAAAAAAAAAAAAAAAAAAAAAAAGGAAAAGGGGGGGGGGGGGGGGGAAGCGAAAGAGAGTAGCGAGCGAGGGAATCCTTTCGTCGGCAACAGTTTAACGAGATTATAAAAAAAAATAAAAAATGAAAATAACAGTGCTCGTTTGGGAGGAAGGTCGACTCCGTCTGGGAAATAAAGCGAACATGATGGAAGGCATTGCCGCAAAAGTTGTAGAAAATTAAAGAGACGACATATAGGTGTGTAATGATATTGCTATGGGGAAGGAGCATGTTTGTGGATCTGTGTATGTGCTGTAACAGACCTCTCTCCGAATTTTTCTTTTTTTTTGTTTTTATTTCTTGGTGTCCTCGAGTATCAACAGAGTATTTTAGTTGAATGGTGCTGTTTTGAGAAATTACAAGAAATCATCTGTGTTTTACTCGGTGGCCCAAATTGGTAGAGGCGACGAGCTGGACACCCGTGGTCCTTTGTTTGAATCCAGGTCGTGGAGCTTTAGATTCACCACTTACACTTGGAGATAGCATTGCTATCTTGATTCGCGGTCCTTGGTTCGAATCCAGGTCGCGAATTTTTTTTTTCAGTTTTTCATGTAATATCTTTGAGAGCTGCTTAGGCATTCAAAGCACTGGGCATCGTGTTGCACCGTCTTAAGTCATCTTTCTACCAGTTCGTCCATCTCGGGGCGGTACCACCTGTTGTCCTTACAATTACTTTTCCTCGGCGTTTACCAGCTTCTGGTTGCTGAAGGAAGTCAGCCATAGACCGAAAATCGAGGATACCATCAAGCACGTCATATTTAGTTGCGAAATGCTCACGCAGACACGCTATTTACTTAGACATTACTGGGTAGCCAACATTATACATCAACAGTTAGCTTCGATACGCAAGCTTAGGGACGTAAACACGCCATCCTATAATTATACCCCAGACCCTGTCTTAGAGAACACGACACAACGTTATATTTTGATAGAGCTGTAATTACTGACAAGTCTATCCCTCATAACAGATCAGACATTACACTCTTATAGAATTGTAATACTTAATAAGATGCCTGCGGGAATCAAAAGAGTACACACTGTTTCCTTTCTTTCGTTCTGCCACTGGGGTTATTTCATATTTGTTACACAATAAACTGACAACAATGAAGACTACACCCCCCCCCCCCCTATACAAAACCTTACAGCAAATGTGTCATTTGGGCCCGCGGCCGTTTCGTTTATTACCAAATCTCTCGTGGACCATACATGATTTACAGATCTTGCAATTTCTAAACCTTTTCCATGGAGGGAGGAGGGACCCCAAAATAACAAGCAAATGGCCACATTTGGCCCGCGGAATACACAACTGCCTTACAGAAAGCCACAGACCTAACCACTTTTCACATGGTAAGGAAATTCATTAAATTAAGGATTAAATAATAAATGATATTATAACTGGAGATAAGCCTACCAAGCATCAGGTAAAGATTTTTCTATCGAAAAATGGAAGGAAAACTTCTGCGACCTGGGTTCGAACCAGGAACCTCGGCTGTCATGGCCGACGTCTCTACCAGTTGGGCTATCGCATGAGAAACTCGATCTTAAGCCAGGTGCCCACCTCCCATTGGGCTTTCAACCATGACAACCTGGTTGTCTTTAAGACACCTTGAGTCAGCATGGCTGTCCGGGTGTCTGCGATAGCCCAACTGGTAGAGGCGTCGGCCATGACAGCCGAGGTTCCTGGTTCAATCCTAGGTCGCAGAAGTTTTTCTTGTAGAGATATTTGTGCACCTTGGGCTTGGTTTTACCATATCGTCTATCTCTTTCATGTTTTCAACATTCTTTGACATAGACGGTTGAAATTTGGTTAGATTACTATGCGTATGTCCTGGTTTAGTTTGAATTGATCCACTGGGATCGGAGTTAGAGAAGTACGTCTAGTCAATATGGTATTAGGTAAGTAAAAAAGGATAAATACCCAGCCTGTCTCAGTCCACTACAGGACATAGGCCTCTCCCACCACAGGGGGGGGGGGGATATTTGGTCTAATCTCCCACGCTGACCAGACGGGTTGGGAGATGCATTTTTGAGCTTCTGCCAGCTTTTGACGGCTTAACGTGCTCTCCGAAGCACGGGGGCAGGAGTAAGAACTCTCTTCACTAAATGGGGTCGCCCATTTAGTTACTAGCCATGCTAGGCGAAGCTTAACTTCCAGAGCTGGCTTGCTCTGTGAAAGCCCCCTAGCCCACGGCACCCCCATTTAGGTAAGTAAAGGAGTGAAATTCGGTACGCAGATTTCTCTAGGCAGGATCTACAGTATTATGAAGTTTGGGCTGGATTTTCCCAGTGGGTCGGAATTGTTGGGATAGCGGTCATCTCATGGTCTGTAGATGCTGTTACGTTTTTCAAATGGCAGCATATGGCATGTGATATGTCATTCTATTCGAAATGATCGGTAATGAATGGAGTTCTAACCCATGTTCTAATTATTACTTTCGAGAAAATCAATATTTTTCATAAAAATGGGAATAAAAGAGGTAAAAAAGTAAAGAGGTCTTCATTTTTTATCCCCACTTCTTACGCTTTTTATGAGGGCCAGTTTCCTCGTACTCAGGTCTTCCCCTACTTTCGTATACCATCATCCTTGGAGAGATTAAGTTCTTGTTATTATGTACCGAGTTGATTCCTTACGTGTAGAAATGCACTAGTAGTGTAAGGAGTACGGGTACAGAAAAATATTTTAATCGTTTTTTTTTGTTTGTATCTCCCTCCTCTTCAACTTCATTTTCTTGGCTTCTCTTTTTCTTGGGACTTCCTTTTCATCCCGCCTGTTTTGTCTGTTTTTGTCTGAGGTGTCAGTTTGTTTTAAGGTTTCATCGACGATTCATAATTCAGCCGCTGTTTTCCATAATTTGCAAAATTGATACCTATTCCATCTTTATTCCACTTCCTCTTCTTCATCGATAATTTCGCTTGGGATAGCATCCCGTCTTCTTCTTCTCGGTCTCCCCATTTCGGTCTGTTTCGGTCTGGCTCGCTCTCTCTTCCTTTCCCACCATTTCGCAAAGGGATTAAGAATCGACGCCATTCTGCTACTTCGCAGCCAGCCGATGCCATGGAAACTAACGGTGCCACGAAGGAAGTGGAGCTACATTAATATTTTTCCATCATCTCTCTCTCTCTCTCTCGCTCTCGCTCTTCTAGCGACACCGTTATTCTATCGTTTCTTCTAAGGTTGTTGAGTTTTTCTGTTGTTTTTATTTCACGACTTTAAGGAAGATAAATGACAGGACAGAGGAGCGGGAAAAGGGTGGGTATTCAAGTTCGGCGGCATTTGCATTGGCGCGGGGCTATAAAGAACATCTGCTTAGCTGATTATTACGGTAAATCAAAGTGAAATTGTGTATTGATCTGCTACGCCTCCCTGCAACCGGTGGTCCTACCCTCATTGAATTGTCTTTATAAGTAGAAGGGTTTCTCGTGAATTTGTTATTTTCAAATTCTGCTTAGATCTCTTCAGCAGTAGATGTTCTATATACAGGCTTGTGTAGATGTTCTTTTTATTTTCAGAACGTTTTTAATCGATTTGACTTTTCTGGCTGTTTGATTGCTTGGATCAAATTAATTTTTCGTCTATTTCTTTTGGTGTTAAAGCGACTCCAAATTTGGTACATTGATTCATTTCCAGGGTGAAAATACAATCCAGTATACAAATTTTCAAACGGGGTAGTCTATAAATTATGTAACGTATAATTGGCTCTTTTTTTAACTCCCTCTCCCCCTTATAACGCACCCGTAACGCAGGTCTAGACCCCCCCCCCCATTGATTTTCCAAAAATAGTGTAATTTTCTGAGGGCTTATTATATTATCAATTACAGCAAACTTACATAGACAAATTAAACTTTTAAACAGTTGTTGAAGAAACATCGTGTGAATAAGAGTATCAATTATAAAACTGATGAGCATGTGAGCTATTCTTCTTTCCAAGAGGTTAAAAGATAGTCTTCTAATGACGTATGGAAAAATATTAAAACGCAGGTCCTCACAGTTCTAAGTGGTATTAGAAACAGACATTTTAAAGTACCAAATGATATCAAACTTCCAGCAAGAGGCATTGGCCTGTAATGAGCAATAATCGTAGAAGGCGTGTACTCTACATCATGCAAGGAAAACATCGAAACAATCAATCATCTGCAATTCTTGCATTGTTGCATTGTATATTTGTGTCTAAACCACGGTCTACAGATATTCATGAAGCCAACTCCCGACACCTGCCCGCTTTGCCCAACCGGGTAGGCACAAATCCACCAGAAAATAAATCTTCTCTCACTTTTGAATTGGACAGGCAGATGGTATTGCCTCCACGGAGTTAAGACCTAAAAAGATCTTCAGGTCATCGAGCCACTGCCTACTTGATACTTCCGATCGAGCTTCCGCCATTTTCCATTGTTTCGAGAAGCTAAGGAAAACAGATCGCACTAGGGCCTGAAATGTTCAGCGTGGAAAAAAAATTCTTATCAGGAATTTATGAGGCTTTTCATATAGGATCATCCAAAAGTCAGGAAAAACTTTAAAACTCAGTAATTCGCATACGAATACAAAAAAAATTTCTGTTTTTACAGAAACGATTGAAATGAATTTGGAATTTTATTGCCAGGAAAAAAATTAATGCTAGAATTGTTCGGTTTTTGACCAATAGATGGCGTTGTTAGGTTACAGAGCTCAGTTTATGCACTTTTTCAGACTATATACAAAGAGCAGAACTCCCTGCAAACGCTATTTCAGAAGCAGAGAATGATAGTTCCGTCTCACCGACAGTTAATCCGGCATCTGACTGTCTGAAAATGTGTATAAACTGATGTCTGTAATCTGACAACGCCACCTGTTGGTCAAAAATCGAACAATTCTAGCATTAATTTTTTTTTTTTTTTTTGCTGGGAAAAAAATCCGATTTTATTTCAATTGTGTCTATGCAAACAGAATCTTTTTATCTGCATTCGTGTGCGAATTATTGAGTCACCCTGCATATTTTTGGCCTTATGTTTAGATTATGTTCGTGTTACTTTTTACAATATTTGATAAACTCCACGGTGAATGATCGCGTACCTTGTGAGACAAATACGTCGAGGTATCTTAATATTTTATTTATAATCAAATTTATTTTTTATTTATGGATGAATTTAAAGATTTTATGAGCCAATAATTCTGTAATTAAAATTTTGGGGAAAAAAACTATCTCAGATTGCTCAGATTTAATAAACTTTTTTGTCAGCATGAGTTTCGTAGTTTCATAATTTTAAGCATCCCATAAGTCTACTCTCATATAAATTTCAGAAAAAGCGTTACGTAACTTATGGAGACCCCAAATTCGAATTCTTAAAAAGAGTTGAACTTATTTTCATCTCAGGCAGGGGATCGGGAAACCTCTTCAGATTTTTTTTCATTAAAAAGCCTGAGCAGGGGATTTCGCAAATATATATAGAAATTCGCATCATCTCACTTCTAACGCTGTGTCTTACGTGAGCGAAGTTGGAGCGAAGCGGATCGCAGCGAAAATAACAAAAGCATTATTTCTGTGAGAGTGTCTTACGTGAGCGAATCCTAGCGGCGAGAGGTTGAGGCGGCAAAGAGGCGGGCGCGAAGAGAACAAACGTGTTTGTTTTTTTCACGCGAACGAAGCGGTGCCTGCCATAATGGTCGAGGAAAACTTGATTTCCTGCGTACAGAAAAGACCATATCTGTGGGATCAAAGGAATAAAGATTAACATAACCATCTTTTAAACTAACGAGAATGGAAATTAAAAAATTAATTACGTAAAATTAAATTGAAAAATTGTTAATAAGATTAAATTTGTGCTTGAAAAACTTCATTAAAATTGATTCTAAAAAATTGCTTTGAAGGCACATCTATTATAGTAATTTGCAAAAATTAATTTGCTACTTGATTGTAATAATAATAAGGTTAATTCTTCAATATTAGGTCAATACTTGAGTTGGATGGCCTGGGGAAAGTGTTTATTATTTATTTAGAATAGAACTTTATTTAGAATAGAGTAGCGAATTTAAATAATTCAGGAATTTTTCAAAGGCGGTTTTGACTTCTCAAAGGGGAGGTTTATTTATCTTAATTAATTCTCCACAAATAAAGAGGGTTAAACCCCAGCAAAACTCCAAATATGCCTTGGTGATTTTGGATAAGTTTTCTTAATGCGGAGAAATAAAATAATATAAAAAACTAAAATAAAATAAAAAAATAAAATACAATTCCATTTTTTCTTCTTCGTTTGTAATAATTTTACATAGGGAGTTTCCATTAGCAGAAAACGACAGATAGCATGACTGATACAAAATAATCTGACTGATCTCACTGTAATACCTCTAACTCGCCGCACTGAATTCGCTCATATGTTTCGCTCACGTAAGACACACTGTCCGCTTCTCTTTCCTTCGCGCCCTTTCCCTCTCAATTCGTCCGCTCGCTCGCGTCTCTCCAAGATCGCTCACGTAAGACACATAGTAAGGCTACGGCCATGCAGACGCGAATTTAGAGCGGGCGAGCGATTTCTGACGTCATCACGCTCGCGTAGATGCGATCATGCAGACGCGAGACACTCGAAACATCGCACGCGAGAGCGAAAATACGTTTCTCGCTCGTATCTGACACTGCTTGATTTTCTCGCTGTCTGCCAAATCTCGCTCAACGCTGCACATGCGCAGTAGTCCATTTTTACTGCAAGATGTCTACATCCACGTGAAATAAATTCGCTTCTGTATAATCACATACGGCGAGAAACGACGAGAGAGAGAACTTAAAAAATCGCTCGCTAAACAGCTTGCGAATGTGATGACGTCAGAAATCGCTAGCTCGCACTAAATTCGCGTCTGCATAGCCGTAGCCTAAGGATTTCATTCGCAGTATAGGACAAATATGCCTTTTGAAGCGACGACATGAAGATCCAACATTATAGTTTCTGAGAGATCTATAAATGGCATGACTGGTAAATGAGGATTGAAACAAGTTCCAGCTATGACCTTGCAGAAACTTCTGGAAACTCTTCCTAGACTAATACTATCCTGGATCATAGAGGACGTGATAGCTGTTAAAGATGGCTAGACACTTTTTTATAATTTCGTCTAAATGTTTAGTTCGTCAAGTGTTCACCATTTTTGGCAAGGTAACATAGCTTGCCATCGCGTGTAAGAAAATAACAGAACAATTTTTCTAGAAAATGTGGCTTTGGCCTATTTCGTACTGATCCCTTCAATGAATTATTTTCCAGAAAAAGGCCCTAAACTAAGAAAACTGCTGCATTTGGAAAATAAAAGTTAAATTAGAAGCAACAGAATGTCTTAGAGACCTTCCAGAGATCTCCAAAACTGTTTAGAAGTCATTAAAGGGGATAACACAAGAAGATGTGTAAGAAACTGATACAAGTACCAACTGGTTTATCCTGTTGCCCTGTTTTATTGAGTTACATAAATGTAATAAAGAAACTGCTGAGATAATGAAGTAGCCGTCTTATATAGGTCTACGAGAAGGATCAGAAAATGGACTAGGATGTCCTTTTTCGTTGCAATTTTTGCGAGATATGAAAGCAGAAGATGATCACGAATTTAGAGAAAATTCTTTATTGCCTATCTTCAATCGTGTTTAGAAAGGCTTAGTTAGGAAGAGAAATAAAAATGAAAGAAAGAAGGGAACGGGGGAGTATGGTCCCCTCTCCAATTTCCAGGAGTTCATTTGGATTTCCCGCTAGGCGTCGCTGAATGTAATCTTGAGCTTCCTTTCGTGAGAAACATTCGTTTACGGCGGCCAAGGAAGGAAACCGTTGCCTCCTCGTTTTGTTGTTGTTGTTGTCGTCGTCGACTGATTTGTCGACTCAGCCGCTGGTCTCTCTTCGTTTCAACCCTTTGAATACTAACGAGGCAGCCGAGGGATTTGCCCCAGGAATCTCGGGGCTCTTTGAATGGAATACGAAAAAGAAAGGATCATGCGCTCTCTTCTCGGGATCTTGTTTGGATGGCTGACGCACGTGCTTCCGAGAAGTATTTAGTTGTTTAATAGCCGCTTTTGAGGACTATCAGTTGATGAGATATTAGCGAAGTTTTCAGTGTTACTTGTGTCATGTTCGATTGTAATGGTAGCAACTGTTGACACAAGTGGGAAACAGCCGTCAATTACTGTAGAAACGCTGATTTTAGGTTTCATTTGGCGCTTGGCCAAGACCTTGCTTGATTGGCAAAGGAAAACGATATGTTGGAACCTACGTGAATTTCTTTTAATCCGTTTATATGCAAAATAGTTTGAGTTCATGTGATTCAAGCGTGTACATATCTAAGAAGGAGTTGGGTAAGCTAAGAATAGAACTTGATGATCATGGAGGAAAAGAAGGATTTAACTGATTTCGAAAAAGGCATTGTGCTGCTCGTCTAATCGGACCTACGATTGAAATAAGGAAGCAGTTTACTGGATTATGATGAATCAGTACTCAACCGTTGGCTATTCTGATTCTCAGCCTTTGTCTAAAAGGAGCTAACCATGAGAACTCAAAGACAATCAATCAGAGTAGCATCGATTTGTACAAAGCGGAACTCGTTCAACTTCATTCAGGATTAGGATTTCTTCTGGTTGGGAAATTAGAACTTTAGAATTTCTTAACAATAAGACAGTGTAAACTGATACATGTATCAAACGTCTCTCTCTGTAACAAATTTTCTTATATGGGATCGGTATTTTTAAGGGTCTTTTTCAAAGGGTCTCATACTCCACCAGCTCTACATCTAGGTTCTTCTCTAACATGTCTTTTGCAGATGACCTCTTTCCAATTTTTCCTTGGCTTGCTCTTTTACCTGTACTTGGCAGTTCCGTTCTCATTACTTCCTCATGATGTTATCAAATCATCTAAATCTCTATTCCGGTTTTCTAAATCACACACACTGTGCAACAATTAACAAATCATTTTAACCAAGCTGATTCCGACCTATTTCTGGCAGAACCATGCGCCAGAAATTGAATACAAATCGGCAGTCGCATGCCTATACAATGTGACATCACTGGGGAGGAGGTTTCACGACCCCAATGAAGCGACTAGATCGATCCTGGATTAGTGTCAACTACTTCAGAGAAATCGACAAATAAGAAATTCTAACTCGAACAGTTTATTGTACAGTCGTCCATTTAGAAAATCAGGTCCACATAAGACATCTACAGGTAAACACAGCAATGTTTGTACTTTTACAATTAAATAACAGTTAAGTATGTGGACTTTCCAGATTCTGGATGTGAAGCTAACTTGGTCTATGTGCTAACATTACCACACAAATCAGGACATTCAAGGAAGGTTCGTCGTCTACGATAAGTCGCCGGCATCGGACTAGCAGTAACCTTTCATAGATAAACAATAAAACAATAATGCATATTAATATCAATTTTCCATCGTTTTCCTTCCATTAAAAGGGAGGGGTTTCCCAATGGATTTCGTCAGACTGGTTCCCAAGTCGTCCATTTAGAAAATCAAAAGTCCAAATTACAGTGCCAATATGCAATTAAGTTATTACAATAAGCAATTTCCTTTTAATATGAGGATACCCGACATGGTCCAGACACATGATGATTGGCATTCCAATTTGTTGTCCACGATTCTCATGTCAAACTCCTTATCTGTCAGAGGCTGTATATCTACGCTTTACAACTCAGAAGTATATCATGAAAAATTGGTTAACAAACAGTTCAGTCATGCCAACTAAAATTGCTAATGCATTAAATGCAAGTCCCACAGTTCGAGGTCTGTTTTATCTCCTCTTTTTACCAGGTGCTCTTCGCAGAGAGACTTTCATAACATCCCCTCTCTTTGGAAAAATTTCGACTCATTCCTGTTCAGTTTTTTCTATAGTAACTCCTTTTGTCAGTCCTCGTGCCCTCTCTTGTATTATTGTTAGCACGCCAAGTAATAAAAAGTCAACAATTCCCTACAACAAAAGACTCTTTAAAAGCATTGAAAAAATGATACACAATTAACGATCAAATTCATACAAACGAAGTTTTCTGCAAACGCCCCAACAAAAACCCTGTTTTCTGCAAAGAACAGGAAAGTTTGTCTACTGTGGTGTCTGGACACGTAAAGACTGGAAAACGGTTTTGTAATCTGACGGTGGGCGTGAGGGGTCCATATTGCTCTAAACCCTTATTTATTGGTAGTGAGGTTCCGATTGTAACAAGAAATAAGATTTTATTTATATCAGAGGCGTTTCGGTATTAAGCCATCGTCAGTTAGGTGAACTCAAGGCCTACGAGATAACAAGGACTGAAAGTGGAAAAGTCACCTGACCATCGGGGATTGAGACCTTCGAGAATATGGCAATGCGCCTGATATAAAATCTTATTTTTTATTGCATACGGAACCTGACTACTCAGCTCAAAGTTTTAGTAATGCTATCATGGTATGGCATGGAGCTGATATTCGCGGAAGGTGATCAGAACAATATTGCCGATCAAGTCCATCCTATAATGCTTCATTTTCATCCTGCATGTAATGGCTTCTTCATGGACGACAATGTTCATCGCGTACTCTTGGTTCAGCAGTGGTTTAGAGAGGCCGAATTTGGCTTACCTCATTTATCCTTGTTCCCTACGATCCCTTTCCTCAACCTCAGAGAAAATATTTGGAACCTGTCGGAACGGCAGCAAGATCAGCGTACAAGTATGCTAAGATAAGTATGGCAACGTTCGTATATGCTGTAATTCGGGTGAAAGAGGGTCCAATCAAATTTCAAACACTTGTTTCCATTTCATTGGCTATTGTGTATATTTAAAGGAACCTCATTTAAAGTCGGTAATTGAGTGTTTCTAATATATTTGTTTCGGGCGCTTTATTTGCTGAAGATGCAGTTTGTCATTTTTAAAAGAATTTACTTTGGCCATAAAGTCATTAAAAGTTCCCTGCACTGGATGAGCACGTGACAAAAGAGTCTATGTCTATTTGCTCGTCCCGTGTTAAGAAAAGCAGGCGTAAGCGCGTTGTTCAAAATAATTTCATCACCTACGCTTCTAGGCTTTGTTGTGGAGGGGGTCGTGAATTTATTGAAATCTAAAGCAACAACAAACGCTGAGTGATGCGAAAAGCGAAAAAACAATAAGCGGAACACTATTGATCGAATATTTAAAAAAGAAGATAAGTGTGTAGGTGGGAAGGGCGTTTTATATCGGAACCAAGCTTAGCAACAGAAAGAGAGAGAGAGAGAGTGCGTGTGCTTGAGTGACAAGTGTCGGTGATTGGCTGCGAAGGAGCAAATTCAATTGCAAGTGAAGAGGGTTCGAGTCCCAGTAGGGAACGGGTGCTAGGGAGTGAGAGGGAGAGAGCCGGCCAATCAGGTTCATCATGAGCGACGGTTCCACCGGGAGAAACGATCGGAGGGGGCAATGGCGGAGGAGTAGCTGGTCGGACGCTGAATTAAGAAAAGAGGCAGGAGGAGGAAAAGGAGCGACGGCGACGAAATTGGTGAGGAGGCCCAACGGCATGGATGTGTTTCAGCTGCTCCAGTTGCTTAGGTTATTCATGGCAGACGATTTCTTATATATAAATCAAGCTATAAACAGTGAAGTCGTTGGTGGTTATTTATTTATTTATTTATAAGCAGCGGCTTGTAACGATTTTAGGCTATTCATTAAAATACTGCGCAGTATTGAGGGTTAGCAGTACAAGTGCCTTTTTAATGACATCCATGGGGTACTTTCTGGAAACGATGCGTATCATCATCATCCTCCATGACAATTCGAGGAGTCACACTGCTAACGCCGTAACGGATCTACTACGCCGCTGGCGATGACGATCTCTTCGCCAAAATGAAAAGAGCCACTTATAGGGAAACATTACAACACAAAAACCGCCATTATCCACAGGGCGGTCACTTCGGGGCATCAACGGAGATGGACGCGCAGATGTTGGACGACACCTTCTATAAGTGCGGCAAAAGGTGGTAAACATGGGAGGCGGTTACAAGTTTTCTTTTCTAATAATGAAGCTCTTTCCATAGTATAGCACTGTTGCATTACTTTTTTAATTAACACGTGATTTGGGTAGTTACATGTCTGCATAAAAACGCTTAAATTGATAATAAAACCACTAAGGAATGAATAACCAAATACCGAAAGGCTAAACTAGTTGCCATAACATAAACCATTTGAGACGTAATATTTCGAACATTTTTGAATCGTTTTTGAAAACATCAGAACAGGTAATCCTGAATCAAATTGGACCATCTTCGATCTTATTAACCACTCTTACATATTCATGCATGACACATCATTACGAGTTGTTTGGTATTACATGCCATATTTTAGCATTGATAATTTCTAATGGTATCATTAGAAAACGTACCATTGAACTAATTTCGAAGTTATTAATTTTTCGTTATACTGATTCAAGGCACATCATTACGAGTTGTTTGATATATTACATGCTATATTTTGGCGTTGAAAATTTCTAAGTGGTATCATAACCGTGAATTTATGATACAGGTGCCATTGAACCAATAGCGACAATATTCGAAGTATATTTATTGGTTAGGCAAAAACAGTACTTAATAGCGTTCTATTCGTTCATGACTCGTCGTTACGAGTTGTTTGATGTATTACTTACCATATCTGAGCATTTAAAATTTTTAGGGGGGTGTCATAATGATACCATTAGAGCACGTACCATTGTACCGATTTCGACCATCTTCGAAACCGTGCGATGATTCATATTTATCGATTGGCGCAAAAAGATTTTGAAAATCTTTCATACGCTTCGAGAAAATCGAGTTACAGTTGACAAACAAACAAACAAACAGGAAAACAGAACAGTTAAGAGGAAGGGTGTATCTTTTCCGCAACGATAACCAAATCAGGTGAGAGTGCCTTTCAGGCTTTTCCTCAGAGAGTGCCAAGAAAACATACCCCAAACCATAACACTACCACCACCAGCTTTTGTTCTTCCAACAATGGTTGCAGGGCGATTCTTTTAGGAGGTTTCCCGCCGAATACGACAACGTCCATCCACTCGATGGAACAGAAACCGAAACCCATCGGAGGAGGCAATCCAAATCAGCAGAGGCCGAATCCCTGTACTACAATGCAAATTGTGTCCATTTCTAGCGATGCACCTTTTTCAGCATGGGTACAATAACCATCCGCTGGCTTCGGAACCTCATACGAAACAGCTTTCGATGTACTGTCCTTATCTGGCAGCCCCGTGGACGGCGAGTTGCTCAACTGTTGCTTGACGATCGACTTGCACACATTTTTGAAGTAGACGTTCACCTGTAACAGCATTCAGACTGGCGTTTCTGAAATGCTGGCCCGAGAGCCAATGCAGATATAATAAACGGCTCGTTTTACTCAGGCCAGCAACGATTGGTATTTGTGTGTGATAAAGGGCTCATCTTTTGCACCTACCAAGCGAAAAGGCCATAATAACGCGTTCTCTGACCTTCTTCTTGTATGATTGGCGATATAAGGACCATTCACACTTGGAACCTTTATTCAGATGGTGTAGGCGGTTATGTTAACCATGTTTTGTCGATTGTTCAGAAAATGCCCAGATGATCGTATGAATGAGGGAAGGAGGAGTAACTGAAGCGAGATGAAGCGCACGAGCTGAAAAAGATGAAGGCGTTTGTAATTATTTCTTTTTCTCCGTGTCGGAAGGTTGTTGAGCTGATTGGCAGCAACGTAACTAGGGCCGAGCAGTCGTTAGGGGCAATTTAATAACGTAAGAAGGGAGTCGGGAAAAGGGGGTAATGGTAGTGAAAAGGAAACTGATACGGCTGTAAATGAACCAATTACCCGTTTCCTATAGGCATAGAGGTCGCCCTCCTTCCACTCTTGCACTCAGACGTCAGCTCTCTCGTAAATGAACTTGATCCCTGCGATGGGGCTGTGAATAGGATCCTCAACTCTTTGCCTTCTTAATTTCCATGTTAAAGTCCTTAAAATTGATTCTCTTTCCCCTCCTTCTCTTCACGTTTTCTTTCTTTCTTTTATATTCAGAACCACCACCTTCTTATTCCAAGCCCCCACATTTCCTGGTGTTATTTCTTTTTATGGTTTTTTAAATAATGGAAGTCTCACGGGAGTTGCTGTTTTTAATTTTCTACGTGAAAGAGCTCGTTCTAAGAGCCCCCGATATGCTGAAACCGTTCCTGAGCTGTAAAGGAAGGAGAAGAGATAATAACGGTCGATGAGGTTTCTTCGCAAGGGCCCTTGAATTTTATACGAACGCCTTATTAAGTTTTAGGATCTGTTATTTGCACACGGCGTTTGGTACTCTGAAACGGATACGATCAAAAAAGCGCAGAACCTGATGAGCATGGGGAAACAGAAGGATCCTACTGACTTCGGAAAGCGAGCCACGATTGAAGTAGGTGACTGGGTTCTTGAAAGGTGCGATATGCAGAGTATTCAGCCGTTGGGGCAAATGATCCATGGTCATTATCTAAAAGGGGTAACTGTGGCTCAAAGACAGTCATTTATGAATCAATTAACAAAAGATTCGATTGACAAAATATTCTGACCAAGGCAGTTTCCGACCTATATCTACCAGAATCATGCGCCGGTAATTGAATCGCATCTAAATCGGCAGTCACATGCTTATACGAAAACTCCTGATTTCTGGGAAAGAACGGGAAAGTTCATCTACAGTGGTGCGTGGAAAGTCGCGATTGGAGGAAGATTATGTGGTCTGTTTGAAGGCATAACAAAGAATGACAACATACGTTATCGAAGCAACTCAACGTTCTGGCGGTGTACTCATGGTAGGGATCTGTTTCTACTGGCATTGAATTGATAATCATGGAAGGTCGGGCGGGTTCCATAGACATCTGAATATTTATGAAAAATAGGAAAGAAAATTCTACAGCCTGGATTCGAACCAGGAACCTTTGGCTGGTTCGAATCCAGGCTGTGAAATTTTCTTTTCTATTTTTCATAAATAATTTAACATCTGAAGTAAGGTGCATTATTAAAAAACCTCACGGACCCATCTTGAGCTATTTTATGAATACTGTTGCCCACCAAGGCCATCTGGCACTGCTGCATTTTTATCCAGCATGTGACGACTTCTTCATGGACGACAATGTTCTTGGTTCAGTAGCGTTTTAGCGAGCACGAACAGATCTTTTTACCCAGGCCGCCCCAGAGCCGAGATCTTGACCTAAAGTCGGAAGTCAGTTGGTGGAAATCGGGATTCTTAAACCTACCGAAGTCCTCCAATGTCTTCGTCAAGTGGGTGCGCGAAGGGATAACACCTGTAAAACAAAACAAAACAGCGCATTGATAGACATCATAAACTCAGTGACAAAGATCCTCAGTGCTGCAGAGATCTGTCCGGAATAATCGGTTTTCTTCTGCTGCTAACAATTACTATGGAATTTGGACAAACTTCAGGAACCATCGTTAGCTCTAGCACTGTTGCTGTGGAATAGTTAGACTACTTTGGGGTAACTATTATCAGTAAGCTTATAATAATGACATACGATTCAACGAAGGTTAAAAATAACCCAAAGCTGAACGCAACTGGACTATATAGACTTTCTCATTCTAACTTGACACTGTTGTTGAATCAGTTGCTGTGTTCACTCGCCTTATCATGTAGTGCTATTTCAGATTGGCTTTGAGCATCATGCGAAAGGAGAAGTTATCGTGTGTTAACTGCTGTATTTTAGGGGCAGGTACGACGCGTATGAAAACATTTAAGGAATGATCAGCCTCGTTTGCGCTCAGGTTAGAGTGATCAGTTTGCGCTCTGTAGATCATTAGGAACTTGTTGATGAGAAGGGATGAATGTTATTACACACATTGACAGCCTAACAATATAGCATAAGTATAGAAAATACCCGATGAGCGCTACTTACTTTCGTTGGAATGTCCTGGATCTTTTGATTCATGCGAAGAAACCTTTGGATTCCGAGGTTGACCTGGACATTTAGACAATTCTGCGTTGCCTATAATGTTTGCTAATGACTATGACGATGTTCTCACTCACAAACCAAGGTTTTTGTAACTGGATAGTTCTATGAAATAAGAATGTTGGAACTTCAATGGCTTCACGTAGTCCCGAATCAACCTATTAGAACATTTTAGTAGTTAGAACGTCAACTTTCGAGCCTGTCCACTTTATCCAACATGAGTCCTGAGTTGCCAGCTTCTCTAAATGAGGTTTGGCATAAAACTGGACCCGTGGAAAGTCTCTTTAGTCGAGAACAGACGAAGTTGAAGTTGATGTGGATGTTTGCAAAATTGGTCAATTGTCAAGATGTAATCGCTTTTCTTGGGGAGCATTCGAAGCAACCTCGTCAGGTTATTCGGTTTCGACTTCATAGTGGTCGTTTAAATGTTTGTTATGTTGAGTGTCCCAATATTTTTGGTAACGTAATTTACATTAAATTCATAATAACAAATTTTAATAAAGTATACAAAGTAGATCCAAATTTTATAAATCTTATTTTATCAAACAGTTAATTAAATAGGCGTCTTCAAAGTTAGGGTTTTTTTAAAACTTGATATTGAGATTTCCTAGATTCTTCAACTTTAACTCAAGCAGGATGCTTGTAAGAATTTTATTAAACTCTAAAATTCTTTATGCCTTGTTGGGTTCCTTAACGATCAGGTTAATCAATTTGTATTGACTGGTGCGTTTATTGGCGCCTTTGTAGGCCATCAATTTCTCTGTTTTCGAAAATATCCTTCCGATCAACCTGGGATCGGGTCGGCTGGATGAGATTAGACGATGACGACGCCCCCTTTCAAGAGAGAATTGCATTAAGGTTCGTTCACATTTTGGGTGTTGATCTCTTGTAAAATTTTCGCTTTAAAGGGTAATTTAAATCTTGAGGGGGTTTTCGGTTGGAGCCCTGCCAAGGAGAGCAATGAGAGCACCAGCATCCCTCAGTGAAATCCCTTACACGCACTGAGAAAATTCAATAAAATTCGCCAAGAAAGGTTGGCATGTCTAATTGCTTTTCGTGTCACAGTGACGTCATCCGTGACGCGGTAGATTGATTGGTTTGCATTGTTGAATTAAGTATTTGGTTGTTCAATGTTGAGGATAACTAGATGTGGGTGTTGGGAATTGGAGGGTTCTTATTTAATTATGTATTGTATTCTTAGATGGGTAACGCGAGCCAGGTGATAATGAAGTTTGGTCGCGAAAGCAAGACTATGGCCATATCCAACAGTTCCTATAAATAAAGCTTCTGCATTGAAAATTCATATATTGTTACATCATCAAGCTTCTGCATTGTTAATCGTATTTCTACCAATAATAAGCCCTAAATTATGACTTCTTATGATCATGTAACAATGTATGAATTTTCAGTGCACAGGCTTTGTTTCTAGGAGGTGTTGCCATATCACGACTGTAATAGGAATTTAGCAATCATTGTTGCATTAATAAAGCGCAATCATAACAATGACAGATCTACATATTGGTTTTACCAATGACGTATATTAAAGATAGACTCCGAATCCTATTGTTGTAACTTGAAGCAAATTGGGAAGCTCCATGCCCATAACTGTCATGGCCGAAAGTGAGTGAAGATAATGCAAAGACATGGCTAAACAGAAGAGCAACTGATTAATAATTTTTTTCACACGCCGATCACGGAGTGATAAGTTTATCTTTTCGTTTACTTTGTATTTGAAGTATTTTATTATATTTTATAAACAATTTTTCGATCATGGTTTCAATTTCAATTTCGTTTCGATTGTCTTTCAGTTACGTATTTTCATTTTAGTTACGTATTTTTGATTTATTTTTGTGGAAAATGAATTCCTGATTCTTTTTCTTGTTTGTTTGTACAGTTGTACGCAGTTTAACTTTGAGGAATGATTTTGAATTAATTATTTCTCGGGCCCAAAATCTTCAAAAACAAAGCAGCCAGACAGCTAATTACTCCACGGCTCACTCCTGCCCAGAACTATCATGGCTCAATTTGCTTCACTTTTTGCCGCTGTTAACAATATGATTCGGAGTCTATCTTTAATATAATATCAGTCTGTCCCTTCAAATTTTTTTTTCATTTTTTGACTTACAAGGGGACCGCACGGACATGTCATTCGGATTTGGTTGAAATTTTAGGTCACTCTACAACATTAATATACCTTCTGTGTAAAAGGATTTGAATCAATGGCCTTTCGTTTCGGAGAAAAAACATAAAATTTTTTTACGTTTACTATTTGTAGTGCCAGATAAGCCAATTGGAAGAAAGGTATTCAACTTAACTGCGGTGGCGCAGTGGATAATGTCTGGCCTCTGTGCTTTCCTGGCCCGGTTTCGGTTCCTTTCTTTCCCTTATTTTTTCCTTTTTTGTGTTTTTCCCCATTATTTGTTTGCACTTTGCATAGTAACATTCACATACATAAGCAACGTCACGGGTCAAATAACATGCAAAATGCTTTGTACAATATTTTCACGGACGGTCATTGCCAATCCGTGATTGGCGGCGACGTGGCGATGATGACGTTCTCCACCCCTCGTCCCCAAACCATAGTAACGGAAAACGGATGTTAATTTGGCGTGTGAACGATAAAGATCTATTCGCACTATTGACGGTCTATGCGCAATCGTTGCTTATGTATGTAAATGATACTATGCAAAGTCCAAACAAATAATAATGGCGAAAAATGAAAAAAAATGAAAAAAAAAATTAAAAGGAATCGAACCCGGTCCAGGAAATCACAGATGACAGACGTTAGCCACTGCGCCACAGCTGTTAAGTTGTTTACTTTCTTCCCACTTGGCTTTTTCTGGCACTACAATAGTAAAATGTTATTTTTTCGAAACGAAAGACCATTGATTCAAATCCTTTTACACAGAAGGTATATTAATGTTGTAGATCGATCTTCTAAAATTTCAACCAAATCCGTGATGACATGTCCGTGCGGTCCCCTTGTTAGAAGGTTCAAATTCGAAAAATAACTTACTATGGGCATGTCCTATTTTACTATTTAGTTTAGATTCGATTGGCTCACTGGAGTCGAAGTTACGGGGGTAGGAATTAGAGGGGACCACTTAGTCTATGTGCATATTTGTATGTAAAGGAGTGAAATTCGGTGTATGCAGATTCTTCTAGGCAAGATCTGCATTAGTATGAAGTTTGGACTAAATTGTCCCTGTAGGGTCGGAGTTGTGATGGGTAGCAGTCATGTGGTCTTTACAATTTTCAGTTTTCGGTTGAAAACATAACTTGGAATCAGGAATTTCTTGGGTCGAACTAATGGCGAAAGAAATCCTTGGACACCAATCTCCTCAAAGGTTTAGATCATTGCGTAAACACGTTCAAGACTATCTGGCTCATTTGAAAAGTTTACGGTCCCAAAAAATTATGTTGGTTTTTACCAGCTGAAGAAATGTCATTGATAAATTAATACTTGAACAAGAAAATAAAAGCTGAAACTGAAATTTTAAATTTAATCTTGTCAAAATTATGCTTAAATTATTATCAGGCCATGTCACAATTTTTATTAGGCTAAACATAAAATTATTTCAATTAGTGTATTAAGAAAATTTTAATTCATTTTGAAATTTTATTAAACCTGTCCTTTTGTGATTTTTTTTCTTGATTTGTTTTTTTTATTTTTATTAATTAATTTGTTGAAGTTTTTACAATTCATGAAATTATTTAAAACAGAAATTTAATAAAATGCTTAACCTATCATAAAAGCTTTGAAGGTCTTAAAGTTCCAGCAGAGGCTTTTATTTCTAAAACCGGTAAAAAATTTAAAGATCTGACTGACAAGGGGACCAGACGGACATGTCATCACGGATTTGGTTGAAATTTTAGGAGGTCAATCTACAATATCTTCTGTGTAAAAAGATTTGAATTTGGCCTTTCGTTTCGGAGAAAAAAAAATAACATTTTTACGTTTGCTATTGTAGTTAAGTTAAGGAAGAAATGCATTCACCATAAGAACGGTGGCGCAAAAGCTAACGTCAACGGTGGCACAGTGGCTAATCCCTGGCCTGGGTTCGATTCCGTCATTTTTTTTCATTTCTTTTTCTTTTTTGTGTGTTTTTCGCTATTATTGTTTGTTAGCGTTTTGCATAGTAACATTCACATACATAAGCAATGTCGCAGGTCAAAAATGAAAACAAAATGAAAATAAATTAGAGGAATCGAACCCGGGACAGGAAATTACAAAGGCCTGACGTTAGCCACTGCGCCTCGCTGTTAAATTGAATACCTAACCTAACCTAATCTTTCCACGTGGTTTATCTGGCACTACAATACTAAACGTTAAAAAATTTATGTTTTTTCTCCGAAACGAAAGGTCATTCTTTCAAATCCTTTTACACAGAAGGTATATTAATGTTGTAGTTTGACCTAAAATATTTCAACCAAATCCGTGATGACATATCCGTGCGGTCCCTTTGTGACTGAGTATATCAACGTGAAATGAGCATGGGGTACATGAAGAACTTGGGCGCCATCTTGAAATTCGCTATTTTGGATGGAGATCTGGTGCTTTTACATACGGAAAATGTATATTGTGACGTATCAAACATCACGAGAGTTTCTCAGAAATTCATTTCACATGTCTGTCACAGTTTGGAAGTTTCTCTGTATCTTTTAGTTTCTCTTGAAGTTTCTCTATACTTGTATATGTATTTCCAACCATTGGTTCCCTATATCAAAATACTCAGGTTACAGTCCTCTACCAGCTGTAGAAATTTGAGACAACTTGTAGAATTTTTGAATTAGAGGTTAACACTTTTTAGTACTTTTATCTTCTCAGCACCTGATCCTTTGCTTTTCACAATTGCGGCTCGCATAGCTCAGCCGGCGGACCGTTATGGCTTTTCACCTGGAAAATTGAAGCTCGAAATTACCATACGCGAATATGTGTCGTCATTTTATGCTGAATCAGTTTTAACTAGTTGCTGTATTATCAAGCATGATCAAGTTGGAGAGTTTATCAGATAGCATTGCATTGGTGAATGGATCGTTTCAGCTAGACTATTGACTATTATTTATAAACGGCTTCACTGCACGAAAGAAGAAGTGTTCGTTTTAATTTCATTTCACACCCATTTTAATTTCATTGAGCTGCAGAAGCAACAACAGGCGCTGCGCTAGAGGATGATGTCGTTGATCTTTTCCGAGTCTTTCCCCAATCATTAACACGTGAATTGAATATTAAAACGAAAGTTAAGGAGAAGGCAAGAGAAGAAGACTGGGTTGGGGGGGGGGGAATAAAATAACCCCCACCATCTTCAACCCAATCATTTTTCATTCCAATGGGCTTCCATTTAATTCTATCGCTTCCACCCATCTTCCTCCTCATAAACCCACCTCCTCCTCTTCTCCTCATCTTTATTCCTTTTTCCCGCTCAATCGTATCTAATTTTCACACTCCAACTATTCTGAATATTTTCATCATAAAAAATAAAATCATCCCTCGCCATGGTTCCAATTTCCACCGGTTTCTTCTCTCGTTGGAAAGGAGAGAATTTTTTTTTTTTGCTTCGTTCCAAAGAACAACTTTTTTCCCTTCTCCCACTACTACAAAAGTGTGTTATTACAGGCAGGTAAGTAGAGTAGTCGTCCCTTCTCTAGAAATGATGAGAAAAGTTGAAATTAGAAAAGGGTCCTTTTCGAAAATGCGATCAATTTATTTTCATAGAGAGAGGAATTATGGAGTTTTTGGGTTTGGGGAGATCGGATTTCTTGGGGTATTAAAAGTAAGGTGCTCGTGTTAAATATTTGTAAGCCTCTCGCTCTCTCGTGCTTCTTTCCAGAATCCTAGCCTGGAAAGGTAAACTCAGGCTTTCCCCTGATTTCTCTCGCTCTCTCTGTGTGTGTTTTACCTAATGACGTTGAGCCGGGTGCACTTTATAGACCGCCAAAACTGAATTAGCCCGATTGTGCGCGGGTGAGGTCGGGAAGCGGGGCCTACCCTTTTTTTCTGAGGTCCCCTCTCCTTTCCTTACCCTCTACCTCATATATGCAGTCGGCTCTCCTTATAACGAACTGAGTGGCTGGTTCCGAATGGAGGCAAGCGTATACATCCTATGTATTAGCCTCTCAATATAACGAACCGCTCGATATATCGAACTGTTCGGATGGTCCCCCTCACTATCAAACGAAGCTAAGTGAGTCTTTGTATAGCGACGATACTTCGGTTGGCCATGGCAACCACTGACAAGACGCGATTGTTTTTATTTTTTTTAAGCTCAACTTGTACGTTTGGTTTCAAAACTCTATCTAAATGTCGGGGGAAATGCCTGCAAAACGCAAAACGATTTGTTTGAAGGTAGGTACCTTATATTGGGTACATGCGCACTTAGGCTTTATACAATATTTTCATTGCTGTAAAGACGAAGCTACAAATCATTGCGGCTGTAAAGAATGGGCTTAACTATAATGACACTCAAAAACAGTTCAACGTGAAATGTACGAGGAAGCAGATGCCTCCTCGTACCAAGTTAAAAGATTGCGAGCTTCCATATTTAAGTAAAATGTGACTTTAAACAAGGCAATATGGCTGAAGAAGGTTCTTCTAATGAAGAAGAAGACACTGAGCCGGAAACTTTTGATTTCAACTTCCAAAAAAGCTTTCAGATTTTCTCCGTTCTACCCAGTTTTGCTATGTTCTTGGAAGATTGGGATGCCATGATGGATAATATAGCAACTTTAGACAATTTTATCAGTGAAAAGTATTTTTGGCCGACCTATGTGGGCGTTTCCCGAACTCAAGTTTTTTTCTCTGAGATCGACATCAAAACCTATTATTCGATAATATGTTGAAATTTTGAAAAAATAATTTTCCGTTCGTGTCCAATTTTCTGCAGCAAATAGCAAAAGCAAAAAAAAATTAAAAAATTAATGCATACTTCGAGTGTACCTTAAACTGTGCCTTGATGTATTTTTAATGACAATTGTTAAGCCTTTTAAAAATTATATTTTTTTTTTCTAAAAATGAAGAAATGGCATACAGCGAATCAAAGTCAATAAATTCGAAATATACGTACTCCAGGCATTAAGACAAATAATTTTTGTAACTAAAATGAGTCCCAAACCCCCCCCCCCCCCCCAATAATTTTTTTTTCATTTTTTTTCTTTTCATGACAAAGTAGGGGGCCTGTGCTGCAAATATGTACCATTCCAATATAATAATTTTTCTTTCTTTGCGCCAGTCGACGTCGACTGAATTTATTGTATAGGGTGACCAAAAAGTCTTTCCAACATTACAAAATTTTATTATAAAGGAATTATTACAGTTACAGTTGTATGATTGGTCACAGGAGAATGAAGGTTTGTGATCGACCACTCACAAAGAGTGGAGGTCTATGTTTTCGTTTCCCTAATTCAATTTTTTTTTTTCTGAAATCGACTTAAATACTCAGAAGATAGGCTATGTTGACATTTTGAAGATAAAAAAAATTCCGTCTGTACATATGTGATCAATTTTGTGCAGCTAACTCCTACGAAACGCAGAGGGGGGGGGGGTACCTTAACCTGTGCCTTTAAGAGATATTGTTTTTTTCTAAAAATGAAGAAATGCCTGTAGAATTCATACCAGCAAAGCAAACTCAATAAATTCGACATATACGGACATATACATTCGGAATAATTTTTGTAAATGTATTTTTGGCTGCTAAAGTACGGGTCTTGTCGCTCTCGAAACCAGTGAGACGCGGGTTCGAATCTTTCCGAAGGCATTAATATTTGTCCCTGTACTAAGTAGTTTGGAAGAACAAGCAAACCCTCAATACGCTAAATATCCAATGGATCCAATGATTATTTAACATCCTCGATTATCGAAAACCTACAAGAGGAATAGAAAAGATAGAAGATAGAGTTTTTGGCTTTGATGAGCCAATATTGAGTTAAAAAGACCTCGCCCCCCCCCTCCAATTTTTTTCTTCTCATGGCAAACTGGGAGGCTTCAAGATTTCACTTTTTAGGAATGAAATTAAGAAAATAGCAATTGCAAATTTTACGATGAAAATTTCCAGAGTAAACTATTTAATATTCAGAAAAATAAAAACTGAAAGGAAAGAGAACTGTGAATGTACCATTCCACCATTTCAATTTATTTCTCTTCGTCGTAGGTAGTGGCTAAGTTGGTATGGGAGACGCTGCAGTCGCAAGAACGTGAAATGGAGAATGCGCAGTAAATTTTATGGTACCATGAAACCAAGTCACCTACCACTATACAGCAAAATTTTAGGAGGGAATATGGATCACATTGGGGGACTACTTTTTCGACTTCATTGATGAGAAGTTTCCTAACAGATGGATTGGACGAGATGGTCCGCCCCACAGCCACCGGACATAATCCCCTGGACTTTTTTCTGTGTGGATATGCCAAGGACTGAGTGGTTGCAACCATAGAGAAAGGAAGTAAAAATTCCTTTTTTTTTTTTACTTCCTTTCTCTATGGTTGCAACACGTGTACCTGATCTGGGCACAATGAGAGGAAGGATTACTGGTGTTGTTATTGAATTTCCCTTAGACAGTAGGGGTGACATGTATAAGTGTGTTGATATTGTAAAAAAAAAAAAACAAAAAAAAAACTTGGTCTTCCAAGCTTCCAAAAACTCTTGCGACCAAACATACGTAAGCAGTAACTATAATAGTTTCTTTGTAATAAAATATGTCTTGTTTATTACTACTTTATATCTATTTCCCCTTTTAGTAGGCTACGTGTTCCATTGTATTGATAAACTTAACAAAATTAAAGAGTTGAAGTGTGCGTGAAAAAGCCCCCTCTTGGTGTAAAGAACGCTCGTTATAATGAACAAATATTCTAACCCGTTGCCGTTTATTATACTGAGGACCGACAATATATATACCAACACACACATTCACTACATACGAAGAACAATTTCCCGTCACCCCTCGCGCGAATCGATGATCGCGAACCAATGAAGGAGAAAAAGAGGCTCCTCTCCTTTTTCCCCATCTCTTCTATATTTTACCCCCACACCATTCATCTTCCACACCCCCACTCTCTCTCTCTCTCTCTGTCTCTCATCATCATCTCGTACAAACTCCTCCTTATTCATCCCATTCCCACCATTCGCTTGGTATTGAATCCTCCGGAGACTCCGTTGATTGGGAAGGAACCATTGCGGAGAGGGATAGAGAGAGGGATGATGGGAAGGATGTGGAAGAGTGACCATCACTGGGCTGGATGAGTGGGTGTGAGGGGAATTCGCACTTTTTTTCCACTATTTTTATTATTATTCTGCCTTATTTTATTCCAGCTTCTTCCCAACTCCCCCCCCCCCCCCCCGTCCGATGATCTATTACCCCCGCAGTGGAGACAAAATGGAAATTTTTCACTCGTGTGGATTTTCGAGAGCATGAATGAAATTTTCTTTTACTTTTTTATTGTTTTATTTCTGTGTGTACGTGGGAGGGGTTCTTGCTAGATTTATAGGTGTTGAAAAGTGACACCCCGGCTTCTCTTGGAGAATGATAATAAATTTCGTAAGAAGCAATTAAATGAATTTAAGTGGATTTAATAGATAGAAGGAAGAGAAATTCTGAGAAAGCGCGAAATGGTACTCGTTAGTTTTGTTAAGAATAGGGAATATTAGTGATATGCTATTCAGGTTCGTTCAAAAAAAAAAACAAAAAAACAAATAGACGTATTTATGATAAGACACAAAAGAACTTCTAATATCTGTCACTATATTAACCACCTACTAGTCAATGAATATGTGAAACATATCTAAATTTGTTTTATACACAATAGTTTGGGATCATGCGATTCAAGCGTGTACTTGTTTAACAGCCACTTAGGCGAATCTAATCTTAGAACTTTCTCAGCATGGAAAAAACATGGACCCTATGACAGCAGGGAAACTCACGTAACTAAGGTGAGCTGTTTGCAAACACAAATAAATGCGACTACAAAAAAACGTCTTCTGCACCTGGCACAACTGGGTTATGATATTATGAGCTTTGACTTTTCCTTGAAGGCGGAGGTCACTTTTTTGACGATTTGGAAGAAAAAAGAAAAAAGCATGAAGGCAAACGTAATGATTTTTCAATTGAAAAATGGAAAAATTCTGCGACCCGGATTCGAATCAGGAACCTCAACTATCATGGCCGATGCCTCTACCAATTGGGCTATCGCAGACACCACGGACAGCCAAGCTATCGGCCATGATAGTCGAGGTTCCTGGTTCGAATCCGGGTCGCAGAATTTTTCCTTCCATTTTTCAATTGAAAAATCATTACCTATGCTTGGAGACGTATCTCCAGTTAATAATTATTATTATTCACCCATGAAGGCAAAAAAAAAAAAAAAACCATGTGGTATAGGAGGAGTGACATGTAAGGGACTACTTTCTAAAAACGTCATTTTAGTCACGCAAGTTTCTCTACCGAAGTAAGGAAACGGGCTGTAGCTGGAGCCGCTATTGCAACAATGAACAGCTCACTGGATTCTCGAGAGTTGCCACATTCAGAATATTGAACCGTTGGAGCAAATGAGACACGGTTTTTGTCTAAAGGGGTAATTGTAGCTCAAAGACTTTAACAGACAAACATGACATCCACTGATAGGTGATTTGGTAAAAATGCAAGATGAAACAATAGGTAATAGCAATAAAAAATTATTACACTTTGGTCTTACAGTGTCCTCCCTGAACCTGCCGAATGATGAAAACTTTGCTTTCGAAATGCGCATCTAGATTGTATTTTTCTATTATTCTTGTTGTGGTTAAAAAGGGTTTTTTTTTCTTAGTCATGACATCCATTGTGCAACATTTTGCAAATGAATCTTAACCTGGCAGAACCATGCACCTAGAATTGAGGAGTTTTCAAATCGACAGTCGCATGCCTATACGAAAACCCCTGATTTCTACAAAGTGCAGGGAAGTAAATTAATGTCTGGAACTTTGTGACTAGACTCGAGAAGTCTGGAACAAGGTTATCTGGTCTGACGAATCACGATACACATTGTCTTGTACCGATAGTAGGCAGAGGTTTTTGTGGAGCCCCATTTATCCTTCAATGCTGCATTTTTATCCTACACATGACGGCTTCTTCATGGACGACAATGCTACTGTTCATCGCGCACGGTTGGTTAGCAGTTATTCAGCGAGCACGAAGATGATCTTTACCCACCCCCAGAGCTCAGATCTCAACCCCATAGAGAATGTTTGGAATATGTTGGAACGACATATCCGACAGCAAAATGCTGTTTTGTTAAGAGAATTAAGAGAATGTCTGATGAACGCATATACTTATAGCTACTTCAGCATCTTACTGAATCTGTATACAGAGTGTAGCTATACTTTTATAACGAACGTCGAGGGGGGGGAGGAGGTGATTCCTGGAATCAAAACAAGAAAGAATGTCTCTACAAATCTGTTTTTCAAAGCATTGTTACTGAATTATATGCGACGGCTTTACAGGATGTGCATTGGCTACGTTACAGGAGATGCTCAAAGTGTCTGCCATTAGCAGCAATGCTTGCGTGGCAACGCCTCAACATGATCTGGCGAAGCCGTTCGAGGATACCTGCTTCCTGTCGAACAGCTACACAGGCGTTATTGATACGCTTTTCCAGATCGTTGTTGTCGTTAATCGGTGTAGCGTACATAATACTTTTCACATATCTCCACAGATAAAAGCCCAGTGGATTAGGTAAGGAGATCGGGCAGGCCAATGCCCTGGCCTCGACCCCCGACGTGAATGAAAACAAGTGACATCTTTTGTTATAAATGTATAGATACACCTTGTATAAGGAATCTTTGAGCCAAACGGGATGCGATAAAATATTAAAAACATATTTCCTATTCATTGGCAGGTGCATGTGTGCGCAATATTATGCGAAATTCATTTTTTTTTTAACCCCAATGAATGATTTGTAGTAACCCTGTGGATTTCTTTTAAAATGACAATAATTCAACTTGTAGTATAACTCTATGTTTCGCAAATACCTTTGTGACTAATGCTCATGATATTGTAATGCATAGAAGCCTTGCTCATTCCTTTTCCCCTTGTTAAAAATTCGGATTCGGTTTAGAAAATGGTTGCCGAGGAGAAGAAGAAGGCGAGTCGGTTGGGCTTTATCTGTTTCCCCTCAAGGGGGTGGAGGCGGTTGGATAGGGGGTAGAAGAAGGTTTCGGCGATAAGATATCTCGGGGTTTCATCTCTTTCCTCTCCTGGAATGAAATAATAATCGTAATAATAAAGAGAGAGAGAGGGAGCTCGATGATGGTGCAGAGGAACCAACCTTTTCGGAGGAGGACGAGGATTCGTTTCAAATTCTGATGGAATATAATGGTATTGGAGAAGTTTTGATTTTATTCGTGATACTGCGATATTTTTTTTTTATTTTTAATAATATAATAAAATAGTTTTTTGTTTTTTTTTACTTTTAAATAACTTTGTTTTGGCCTTCTTTCCATTCGCTTTTTGTAAGCTGATGATAGCAGGAATTCCACACAAGAGAAGCTCAATAAGACGCAGTTCACTCATCGTTGTTTTTCCCATGTTCGATTCAAGTCAAATAAAGAGGCAATAATTAATTGTAAACAATTTATTGTTGATTCACTCACTAAGCTTTTCGATTGTAATTGCAATCTTCTTTAGGTGAGAAAACGCATTATACTGTGTGAAAAGAATTTTAAATTTCAAGCTATTAAAAGAACGTCCATTTACAATACAAAATCATAAATAGAAGAATATTATAAGAAAAATCAAAATTGAACAGAGAAATCTACAAAGCTACAACTACAAGGAATGAAAGAAACCTCAACAGAGAAATGGAACGAATTACCTGAAAGAAATATCAGGTAAAACAGAAAATATAATTAAAAAGAAGAAAATCGTATTAGATAAAAAGCTAAATAACATAAGGGAAAAACTTAGAACAAAAAATATAAAGATGAGACGAAAAGAAACAAGATTCCACCAAACATTAGTAAATTTAACGGATTGAAAACTTACAAAAGAAGAAGAAGAAATGATATTAAATCAGTGATGTTCAAAGGACTAAAATTACAGTTAAAAACGACATACCCAATAACTCCAATAATTAAACCCAGAATTAAAGTCCACAAAATCAACTACCCAATAAGGCCAGTAATCTACAATATCAACTCCTATCTGTTTATAAACAGTTGAAAGAGAATCTAAATCTAACGCAATAAAAAACTCTAATGAAATACTTATAATGTGAAAATGTGAAACTAATATCTTTCGACATTAAAGATACGTATATCAACATAGACATATACCATCATAGACATATAGACATGAACAATTACCAACAAAGCAATCAAAATAATAGAAAACAACTTAAAAACAAGCTAGATGGATTCCGTCAAAATTTGACGGTAAACAATCCATCTTATTATTAATCTCTATCTCTTTGATTAAAAAATCTATAAATTTGAGTTCCAAGGCTGATTCTTTCGTCAGTTCATTGGAGAAAACTACTGCATCTCTAAACTTCAGTTTGGTCTTAAAATGAACTTAGTCTGTAGATTTGTCAAAGTTAGTTTTTGTATCCATACTTACTATTAATTAGCGGTAATTTACAATTTAAGTTTAATATGTTTACAGTGCAATCATGATGTAACGACTGCCTATATTGTTGTTTATTGTTGTTGTTGTTATTTGTTGTATGAAATTGTTGGTTATTTGAACATCAATGCTAGCAAAGTTGTTGATTGTGACGTTATTGTGGAGAGGATTGTTTGATTTGCTAGCGTAAGCAATTTTGAATTGTAAATTACCGCTAATTAATAATAATTCTGGACACAAAAAACTAAATTTGGCAAATCTATAGACTAAGATCTTTCATTTAAGACCAAAATGAAGTTTAGGGATGCAGTAGTTTTCTTCAACGAACTGTCGAAAAAAATCACCCTTGGAACTTAAATACTGTACTAGATAGATCCCGTCGAAATTTGACGGTAAAAAACCCATCTCTATCTGTTTTTGCCTATATTTTTGTTTACTATCATCTTTGTTAATTGTTTATGTAATAATTGTTGATCTGATCATCAATGGTAGCAAAGTTGTTAAATGTGACATCATTGTGGAGAAGATTGTTTGATTTGACTACGTAAGCATTTTGAATTGTAAATTACCGCTAATTAATAATAATTCTGGACACAAAAACTAAATTTGGCAAATCTACAGACCAAGACCTTTCATATAAGACCAAAATGAAGTTTATAGATGCAGTAGTTTTCACCAACGAAATGTCGAAAGAATCACCCTTGGAACTTAAATATATAGATGTTGGTGAAAAGATAATGGTCAGGTGATTTTCAGTTCTTGCGTGCGCTTCAACCCGACGCCAACAATGCATAAACGTGTAACAATAATGCAAAACTTTTTCAGTTTTTATCCTATTAATACGCATGCGTTTAAATGAATTTTGTATTGTAAATAAGCGCTAATTAATAGTATTTCTGGATACAAAAACTAAATTTGACAAATCTACAGACCAAGACTTTTCATTTAAGACCAAAATGAAGTTTATAGATGCAGTAGTTTTCACCAACAAACTGTCGAAAGAATCACCCTTGCAACTTAAATATATAGACATAGATAAAGTAGAAAGAAATATAATAGAAGATATTATAGGCTCCGTGCACTAGAAGATATTATAGGCGTTTTTCGCCATCTGGTGACTAAATTTGTAAGTTATTGAATGAGATCCTGTCCTTCCATGCTGTGAGATACTGGATATAATGGCTAGTAGAAATTTTTTGTGGCTGTAAGCCCTGACAAAACCCAAAAGAAAACCTCAAAATGCAGTTTAGAACGCAGTGATGAATACAAGCAGTGGAAACGACTCATTCAGAAAATGCTAATTTTTGTCGCCAGAGAGGATCGAGGTCGGAAATATTAACTCCGCACGGAGCCTGTAGCAAGCTTAAAAATAATAAAGACCCAAAATTATTTAGAATATAAACAAAAATTTTTATGAACAACAATATGGACTAGGAATGGGAAATGCAATCAGTGCAATGGTATCTGAAGCGTAATTACAAAATTTAAAAGAAACAAAATTAAAAGATATCTTAAACAAGTATAAAACTCAAATATATCTAAGATATGTAGATGACAGTTTACGTATTAGAGATGAATCAACCGAAATAAAAAATATACTACAAGAATTGAGTCAGCTAGACGAGCAAATCAAATTCACATATGAAGAAGAAAAAGACAATAAATCGAATTATCTGGAAATAACGATGAAGAAAAAAGAAGAAAATAAAAAAGCAATATTAGAATACAACATTTACAGAAAACCCACAGCAACAATAAATATCATACGTAGAAATTCAAACCAATCATGGAGCCAGAAATATTCTGCATTTATGAACTTCATTAATAGAGCATTAAAATGAAAGGAGAAAATAGAGAAAAATAGTTAGAAACTGGAAAGAAATTGGAACCGAAAATGGATATAAAGAAGGCCAAATAAATAAAATAATATTCAAAATAGCAACAGAAATTAGACAAAAACAACGTAAATGTAAAAGGAAAAAAAAGAAAGGAATGTTTAACATTTCAAGGAAATATAAGCTACAAAATTAAAGAACAGTATCAAATGAAAGAAATAAAAGTTAATTTTAGATCAAAAGATCTAAACGAAACCACCTTACTGCAGTGGAATCGAAATTTCAAATAACCAGAACCCTCTGTATAGCACCGGATCACCAAGCATTCCTAACTATACAGTGCAGTAGCTACAAAGCGTGTAATTCGAATTAGACAACCGCTTTCGAATTGTCTTCATGAAAGATTCTTCTTTTTTGTGTAAACCGTTACGAAATGGTTTCTTGAAATCCGATGAATCATTTCTAATAACTATGTATTCTATTTACAATTTTAATAAGAATGAAATAGATTTTTAAGGCTATGACATGAACGAATGGTAAATTTCTTTAAGTCACCTGCCAGCTTATCTTAAATGTTTCGTGATTTTGATGCCGAAAATCCATTTCTATGATTTTTGGACGTTGCGTTTTGGTTAATAGGAACCGGCGAGCTTTAGATTGGTTTTGCCAGGATTGGAAAAAAATATTTTCACACTCTCTCCGAGATTGGAAATAATGAAAGAAAAAAAAGGAGCGCAGAAGAACTTTTTTGTAAAATATTTAAACATATATGTAGATATCATTCCTCTTAGTTGCTGTTTGACGCTTAAGGGAACGTCTCATTGACCGTTGCTCAAGAGTAGTGGTTGGTGTAAAATGAAATTAATAAATTAAGTCAACGGCTTCGGTGCTTTCCTTTCTCCTTTCTCTTGAAATCTCTTCGCAGTGAATCCAATTCCTTCGGGAGAAGCAGGAGAAAGGTGCTGGGAGAAGAATCAAAATCGATCGACATGCAGACCGCGAATGGCGTGAAATAAGTTTAAAAAAAACTGAAGGATGAAAATGGGTGGGTGGAAGAGGAGGGGACTTTTTTTTTTGAACCCATGTTCGTAAAGGAGTCTGACATTCCCAAAGGTTGTCGTGACAGCCGAGGAAGGAGCGTCCGTTTTGTCCATTATTTAGAATATCGCCTAGCCTTTAGCAGTTCCATAACATTAAAGCCAAACACTGCGATTCAGGCTTTGATTTAGGCCTGTTCTTTTTTCAATATAAAGAAAAGGAAGTTTTCCATGTACAACGATGTTGGACGCATCGTTTAGAATGGCTACTGCATTAAAACATTGCGTATACTCGCTAAAATAATGATTAACGAAATAATGATAAAACGATTGGCACGTGGTAAACAGTAGTACTGTACTGTTAATGTTGATTAGTAAAAAGGTTTCATAATTTTTTCCAAACACTTAGCCTGTCCCAATATTTCGAATTGCTTTCGCAACCGTCTTCCCTTCTGATAGTTATTAGTGTTGCTTCTGCAATAGAGAGCTTAAGAGCAAACGAGGGCGTGAGTTGTGTGGTCTTTTCTTATTGCAAGGCTGTCTTTATCATTTTGACTTATACACTTTCCATCTTGCCTACCTTGTACCAGATGATAGAGGCAACGAGCATTATACTCATCCAGATAGCGGAATTTTTCCTTCCATTTTTCCATTAATATCAAGGCCTTTCTAAGCCTACATGATTTACAAATCTAACATCGGATTCTCCGGTAGATCATCAAGAGTCTGGGATGAAGAATCTAGACACCAAAGCTGTTGGTACAGATAATCCCACAGATATTTGACATTTAAGAAACGTTCTATACAAATGGGCCAATGATTCATTTTGTGATCCAGTGATCCATTTTTAAATAAAGGATATTACTAATATGTATTATCCAGAAAAGAAAGAACGAGCCATTTCACTTGTCCACAAAATTTCGTTGTAGACAAATGCAGTGTCTCCCTTTGTTTCTTCTGGTCAATGGTCTATTACCGTTCAGATGGAAATAGACTGCGTAACGGGGAAATGTTCATACCAGCAGAATAAGCTCCATATCATGACTCAAATACCACCATAAACTTGAGTTGTTTCGATAAGGCATGCACGATCCATTGCTTCATGGAGCTCCCGCCAAATTCTTAGCCAAACTCGATGAAACAACCTTCTTCTAGTCTTCATGTGTCAAACCACCACTTCCAAATGCCATTGTAGATGAGCTTACCTGTTTTTTGAGAAATTAGAGGTTTTCAACTGCCAGTTTGGATCAATTCGCAGCGCATGGTTCTGCCAGATATGGGTCTTTAGTTAAAATCATTTGTCAATTGGTGCACGGTGGATGTCTCTTTCTTCGTACAAGTCGATCACGCTCATGATTGATTGTTTTTGAGCGACAAGGTTGCCACTTTTAATTGTTTCTACGGTTGAATACTCTGGATAGGCTCTAATATAAACTTCTTCCAGTCTTCACGTATCCGGTCACTTGGATTTATGAAACTTTGCAAAAATCTGGAATTTTCGTATATGCATGCGACTGACGATTTGGATGCGCTTCAATTACCGGCGCACGGTTCTGCCTAATATGGTCGGGAACAATTTTAGTTGGAATCATTTGTTATTTGTTGCAGAGTGGATATCGTGCTTCATTGTACAAGGTCTCGCTTATGATGGATTGTCTTTAAGGGTGTATTAGAGTTACCATTTTAGACAAAGACTGTGGATCACTTTTCCAACGGCTAAATACTTTGGATATCGAGATTCCAGTCAACTGCTTCATTGTTTCAATCGTGGCTCCAGCTAGATGATCACCAACGAAGTCCATGGTGATCAAGTGCTAAGATTAGACTCACCCTACTTCTTAAATAAGTACACGCTTGAATCACATGACCCCAAACTTTATTTTGCATAAAAACGGTTTAATTTTATATAGGTTTCTAATTCATAGTCCAGGATGTGTGCCTCTATGTATAATAATGATGCTTAGCATATAAGAACTGAAACGATTGCTTTCTTCGTGTTCCTTCTCGCACAATTTGATCGCTCCATAGGGGATCTAAGTGGTGGGTATAATGCAAGAAAATGATCAGTTTCCCCCTTTTTAATTCTCTTCCCGTGATCTTTTTCGCGTTATTTTTGGACTGATTGAAAAATCAAAGAGCAATCTTTGTTTTTTTATTTTTTTTTTTTTTTTTTTTTTTTTTTTTTACTTAAAGAAGTTCCTGTCCTCTCTGTTGTGCAATCGGCTTGTTATGGTTTATGAGGAGGAGAAGTGTTCGTTGGGGAAACCTATTCTTGCCTTATCTGGCGCTCTTCTCGGCATCCAAATTGGATCCTTTGCCTTCTCACGATCGCTAATTTAATGATGCTTCGTTGCAAGTAACGATGTTGTTAGCTAAAATAAGGGGGTTTAATAAAAAGAAAGTAAGAGAGGGTGCTAAAAGGAAAGGGTTTTAAATTACGCCAATTGCAGGAGCAGAAGCAACAACAACAACAACAATGACATTATACACAGGCACACAGACGTGAATTCTTTCTTTTTTCTCATCGATGAAGATTTTTGTACTTTTTCTTTTTTTTTTTTTTTTCTATTGGCTTACTTCATCAAGGAGGAGCGTCATTAGCAGTAATTGGCCACGCACGACTTGACCGGTTAGGGCTACGAATACTTGCAATTACATTGACAACCCTTAACCTCCAACTCTTCGGTTTTCTCTGTCTTTTCCTCCTGTTCATGCTCTAGTCTAAGCCTTTCATCGGTTTTACTGTTTTCAGGATTTTGAAAGACTTTTGACCCTGTTTCTAATTTAGAACTCGGTACAAAACGAAGGATTAAGAATGAATTTAAACATTTGGAAATGAGTATTGGCATTTACAGTTTTCCAATGCTGTTTCAGAATCACTTTATTCAAAATGAAAATCAGTAATGGATAAAATGTTAACAAAATAAAATAAAAATTGCTATTGAAACTGTTTAAACATTATCTATTTAGTACCAAGATTACATATTCATAAGTAGTTTTTCTTAAAGTACTCTATGCTATATTCGTGTGTATATTCAGTGAAATAAGTGCCGGGAATTTTTCATTTTAAAAGCACGCGTAAAAGCTATGGAATTTTGTTTTTTGCTCAAAGTAGGCACCAATGTACCTAATAGCCACGTAGAGTTTTAGCGCGATCTGTTAACCAGTTTATGTACAACTCTTGGTCGTGTTAGTCGATCAAAAGTATGCTCTGCGATATTTGAGATGGATAGAAATATCGAACAAAGAGTTTGCCTCAAATTTTATATTGCCAACGAAATTTCTTATGCTGAAGCATTGCATAGGTAATACCAGATTTTTGGGATAACAATTATTGGATTTTGCACCACGATAATGCACCGTCCCACGCAATGACTTACGCGAACTTTTGACCAAAAACTCAACGAATATCATCGATCAGGCACCATATCATGGACTTTTTTTCTGTTTCCCAAATTCAAATGACCACTTCGTGGAAGACGACTTGAATCAGCCATAAAACAAAATTCGCAGAAGATGCTGAAGGTCATGTAAGTGTTATTATTTCGTTGTATCAGTGTATGGCATCAAATGAGATCTATTTGGATGATTGAACCAATATTTTGTGGCTTATCGAACAATTCCTGGCATTTATGTGCCTGAAGGTAAATTTATTCTAGTAAAAGCGGTCTCAACTGAAGACATTCTTCCTCATGAAGCTACAAGATAGCACCATCTTTCGATAGTTAATACCCGGTATATAGATATAAATGGTCATCGAGCTTCTGACATTTTCCATTGTTTCAAGAAGCTAAGGACAACAGATCGCACCAGGTGCCGTTTACAGGGTATTCTCGAATAACGTGTACAAACTTGGAGGACAGTTATTAAAAGTGAAAAGTTCATATAAACTAGAAAAAAGTTCATATAAACATGGGTCCTAATTTGAAGAATAACTGAAATATGAACAGAAATAAATATTGCGCCACCAAGATCATCAAGTTAACAACTCAGGTTCTATAACATCTAGGATGGTGAAATTTGGGGAAATAATAGGATACATACTACTGTGTATACCGTTAAAATTTGGTCGAATTCCAACCAGTAGTTTCCGAGTTACGCATTCAACATCGTGACACATGCTCACATGTTGAGTATTAACTATCACATATTACGATCATTGTCTTTAGATAGTAGATGGTCATCCAGCTCCAATGAAAAATCAAGCTAAAGTTCTAGCTCCCGATAGGGCGGGAACTCCATTGTAAAATGGTGCTACATGTAAAATCGGACTAAAAACGCATGCAGCGCTGCCCTATTGTAAGCTAGAAATTTTAGTTTCATTTTCAGTTTCATTTTCAGTTTCAATGCAGCCGGAATTAATGACATATATACTGCCGAAATTAATGCATTCTACAAAATTTTAAATAAACACTTGATAAACCGACTATTGAATGCATACATAGTTTACTATTAATTTTGGACATCAACTATATAAATAAAATAACTATACAAGTTAGGGATTTCAGATCACGCTAGGTGCCGCTTAGATCGCACAAAGTCCATTTCGACCTATGCGGCTCCTAGCGTGATCTGAATTCCCCTAGCTTCTCTAAACAATGGAAAATGGCGGAAGTTGAATGACTCCCTACTACCTAAAGAAAGTGCCTACGATACAGGTATTTCAATGACAAAAACTAAAGTTTCTATCTCCCGATAGGGCGGCGCTGCAGGCGCAGTTGGCCCGATTGTACATGCAGCGCTACTTTTCAATGAGTTCGATGACCATTTATATCTATAGACCGTTGTTAATACTAAGGCCGTTCTAGTGATCTCCGGAATCTAAATAAACGAAACCTATGGTTATTACAGTTCATTCCTGAATACCAGTCATCTTTAAAAAAATATATACATGCTCTTTTAGAATCTTAATCATATGAAAGAAAACTCGAAGCAAAAATGGCGTTGACGGGATAATACGAGTTGACCTTTACCAGCATGGCCTTCCATGGAGAAATTAACCTGGAGACGTAAAAATAATCTAACAGATTCCTATAGCACTTTTTTTTCGTAACTGCTTTCACTACCAGCTGAGTGTTGATAATTGAAAGTCAGCACTTAAAATATTCCCGTAATTCCCCTCTACATCAACAAACGCAGTCATTATCCTTGTTTTTCCTCCTCTTTTAGGCCCTGTCTCCTTTAGATACGAACCGAACATATTTGGTTTGGTTCTAATTAACTGTACACTTAATGTACGCAAACAGTAATCCTTTGGAGAAAGCATGACTAATTTAAAGATCAGGAATGTGAAGTAAACGCATGCGCAGCCAAATGTATACACAGCTTCCAGTACCATTACTGACTAGTGAGGTTTGTTTCAAGGTTAATTTCTCCATGGGTTTTCGTTAACATGGCTGAATTTGCAGCAATCAAAAATTCAGAGATTGATGAAACACGCAATTATTGTGGTCCGGTAGTTATAAGAAAACTTTTTTGGAGGTGAGTGTTAAATAGTGACATCTTTCAGCATTAATAAGTTTAAATTTATCTCATTTTGATGTTTATGTATGGCCTGCCGAGACAAAATCACCGATCACTATTCAGAGAAGATACAGGTTAAATTAAGGTAAACAACCACCAGATGAAAGGTCGATTAATGCCTGGACGAAACCAAGAAAAATTGTCAAGGGCCACAAACAGAACTTAACATTTATTAACGATTATCACATAATCTGTCGTTTCCCACACAATGAAGCATTTTACGGTTGCGGACCGCGTCAACAAGTTTTCAGAGCTCTATTCTAAGGAATAGAAATTAATCAACGTGGTGGCCGAGGTGGTAGAGGAGACGAGATGAAGTATGTGAATACAAAAGGAAGTATGGGGAAGTCAAAACTTTTATAGGAAAGTATGTGGCTGCTTTAAGATTTTTTTTTTTGCTTGAGTCTAATAATAAATAGCAAAACAGTTTATTCTTCTGTTAAATCTCGACTTCACGTGAGTCAATGTCCGAAGAGTAACTGCCATTGCTTACTATTTTGAGGCACCTAATGGACTTTACCGGTAACGTGTGTTTTTTTATCTTCTGAAAAAGCTCTTTTTTTATATATTTTGTATTTATAAATACATTTGTTGAGAGCCTACCGTTGTAAATATAAACTTTTGATTAGCGATCGAGAACGCTTCTGAACGTTTACTGAAAACGATTGTTTGGCTTAGAAAAAGTTTAAAATTTTTATTTTCAAAAACGAGGAAAACACTTTCCCCATCCTGTAGTCACTTCTCAGTCGATAAGTGTGTGTCTGTGTTTGCAGAGGCGCGTGAGGCATTTTTATTTGCGTAAGTAATGGGTAACAGCAGTTCGTTGTAACAACTCCGCCAAATGCTCTTTGGCGGGAATGCCGACGTTTTTAAGATCGATGAACACTGCTTCTCCCTTTTGTGTGCTGGGTCTTTGAAAGGAAACAAGTCTTCCGGATCGATAATTTAAGATGCGGCCGCTTAAAGTTTTTTTGGAGAATTTTTAGCAATGCGTTGATGGCCATTGAAAAATGAATACCCAGAGGGAGTGATGTCACATTTGCTGATTGTTACGTAGACAGAACTTTTATTTTTATTTATTTATTTATTTAAATCCAATACGTCCATTCAGGGCCTGTATGGCCTGAGGCCGACGAGTTGGGTCATTGGATGAACCTGGATTAACGACTGTTGTAATTTAAATAGAATCCTTAGCATAGGATCAAATTTTTTAAGATTGTGGAGTAACCATTTTCAGTGTAAAGGGGGTGTGGTTTCACATGTATAAAGGAGCCTGCCTGGGCATTATGAAACCAAATACTAGCGTTTGTTTAACTGTCTAGTATTGCTAAAGATCGTGGAACATTCTTAGAAGTCGTCACCATTTGACCAGCTAATGGAGTTTGAGCGGGGTCGCATAGTGGGCCATCGGGAGACAAGCTAGTTGGTCCTTCCTCCAAATTGTGCAAAATTGGAAGAGGTCGTTTGCGCCTCCAATTGTGCTATGAATGGGCTACTTGAAAGAATGACTGGGGGTCGGTGGTGTTCATTATGAAAGTCGTTTCTGTCTGGGCATTAATGACAATCGTATACGTGGAAAGACCAGGTTAAGGCACATTCCATCGTCATTCTGGAGTCTTTTAGCAGTCTGGTGTTTGTGGAGGGGACATTGAATGCTGCATTCTTCGTTCAGATCATCCTCCAATCCGTCGTGGTCCATTTTATTGGAAGACATGGGAATCTTGTTGTTCCAGCAAGACAAAGCCTGTCCACTTGCAGCTCGTGTAACTCAACCTGTCCAACTTCCTCAACCAACACGCTTACTAGACCTACAAATGGAATGACATTCCTCAAGATGATATTCGTGATCTGTATGATCGAATACATGCCAGGGTTCATGGTTGTAGCAGAGCAATGAGGGATTATAGACGTTACTAACGTTTGAGCGTAAAATTGACCCCCTGTATTATCTATAAACAATGTTGCACTGTGATCATAATACTGTTTCATTCGCAGGACTCTGAACATAAAATCTCAGATATGTGGCATGCTCCCTCTTCTGGGTGTTTATTTTTCAGTTGCCTCCAGTGTTTATTAGCGATCAAATTTGGAGCAATGAGGTTTGAGCTCCAGTAGAGAACCTACACCGGCAGCTCATAAAAGATAAAATTTTCATAATTGGTCGTTTCATTTAGAGGAACCAACGAGAGCAGAAAAGGAAAACAGCTTTAAATTAGCGGCGACTATCGCTTTAAAAGCAGTTTCTATTCATTTTTTCCGCCTTTTACCATCCTGGAATGTTTGTTTGTCGCGCGCCAAAGATTGCAACAAATTGGCGCCACTTGAACTAATGAAAAGACCTTCAACGTTGCCCCGGGAGTTGCATTTCAGTTTGGTAACGGAAGCTTCAGTTTGGTAACTCCCTCCCCATGTGATCGACCAATCCGACCGTTGGAAGTCGCACCCCCCCCGAAACACACAGATGCTTCCAGACAATGCGCACATGCCTCTTAGGAAAGAAGCGTTTCCAGTTCGATTTTAATGCGATTATAAAACGCTCGCTAATTACGGAAGTTATTGTTATTTACTGCCGCCATTAAAGGGAAGCTCATTGGAACTGACTGGCACAGGGACTCGGGAGCTTAATCCTCCTCCTCCTCCTCTGCCTCTCTATAACCTCTACCCCCTCAATGTGCATCCACTTACCCGAAACTGTATCTACCCCCTTTGCCTGCCTGTCTTCCTTCCTTTTGTCGTTGTTTCTCACACCTTTTTGAGTTTTCTAACACACACTGGCCAATGAATTTGAAGCATGTGTGAAATTTACGTAAATCTGTTTCAATTCGTTTTTATGCGAAATTGTTTTAGGTCATGTGATTTTAAGCGTATGCTTATTTCTAGATTAGAGTAATTTACTGGTTTTTGACGAAGTTATTTTTCTTGTGTTTTGACAGGATGGTTCCAAAGGGTACCTGGATGGCTTGGCTGTCAAGTACGCCGAGGAATTCAAGACGGTCTACCAAGACATCGTGGAGCATCTCGAATCCCTCAGAAGGAAAGAGGTCGAGGAAGCCATGGTAAGTAGACATTCTTTTGAACTGGGACCTAAATATTTACTTTTTAAGTGTTTGCCAGCATAATGCATAAAGGTCCGTGTGTCCAGTCTCACGATACTAAGAAGGGAGCCATCTGAACCTGTATCTCACAGCTTCACAGCAAATTGAAATATTTTACTCAACTGAATACACTATTGATGCTTGCAAAATAAGAAATCGCGACATTTTGTTTCTTTCATAATAAACCGCAAAAACGAAAAAATTGAGCGTTCATCCATCCATACTAATATTATAAACGTGAAATCGTGTTTGTGTGTTTGTTTGTTTGTTTGTCCTTCTTTCACGTCGAAACGGAGCGACGGATTGATGTGGTTTTCTGTATGGAGATAGTCGGAGGGCTCGAGAGTGACATAGGCTACTTTTTACCGGGAAAATATCTCTTTCCCACTGGAAAACACCTTTTTCCTAAGTTCTTTTGAAATTCCCTGTTTTTGCTTTGTAATTCCCCTCAACAGATGGCGCGGGCAAGCGAAGGGTAACAACTAGTAGCCGTATAAAACTTCATTATTACGCGGTTTGTGCATTAGTGCGCTTGACGGAACTTCTTTCCTCCACCACTCAACAATACCCACTAATCCACTTCACATGAAAGCAATGGAACTATTTCCTACGAAGGAGCAGCAGATTTGGATTTGAATAGATTTTGAACTTTCTAAACAAACTTATTTTTTTAAATAGATTATTAAAGTTAGCTAATTGCCATCCAGTAAATAAAATCTATATAGTAATTAATAACCATTTCTTGAATTTATTATTTTTTTTTTATTAATTAATTTTCGTAATCTTCGTAAAGTTTCCGGGCTGCGTCATGTATTCGCGAGCGAAATGAGGGCAAGGCTGTCGAGTGATCTAATGGGGCCAGCAGCCGAGAATACGAATATTCGTTGGTGAGGGAGTGTGTATCGCGGTTCTTTATTATTTTAAATAAAATGCATATTCATGGATGCTTACCTCATCTTATAAATTATTTCAAGACGTATAATTTTATAGCGAAATTAAGGTTGAGTGCTTAATAACACTGCTGTAACTGAAATTCTTTGGCGACCGTCGTTAACGATTTTGCTTCCCCTTTTCGCCATGTTTTTTTTTCTTCTCACTTTCGCTATCGACACCGCACAACGCCATCGCTTCCACGGTATGGTTGCGCGCAAACAATGAGTTCCGCGTACAGATTCAGATGAGTCCCTTATAAGACGAATTTGATCTACCAACTAAGTTTCACTCTAACTTGGAAGTGTTAATCAACATTTTATTTAATTGTGTATAATTTTATTTATCCTTCTATTCCGCTGATATTGACAGAGAAGAGATGCTTAACTCTATTAGAAAATGAACCTTCGTTCGTGTAAAGATTCTTAAAAATGGCAATATTGTTATTAATATTCGGAGGAATGGCGTGAAAAACCTACCTTAAAGTTAATGGATTCGTCCAGTCAACGCTCCATGCTTGCGCTGTGCTGCGAAGAATGTCGTTATGTGTGAGAGACGGGTCTAAATGCATGAGAGAAAATAGCGTCGCGATGGGTTCTGCACCATTTGACGGATTGTAGAAATGGCAACGATCGAAACTGAAACGCCAGTTACCGTTTCTGCAATCCGTCAAAAGTGCGTCCGACCCTCGTCAATGTGAAAGTGATTGGGATTCTGGTGTACGACTGTGGCATCTGCTTTCGAAATTTTTCCGAAGTTCTGCAGGAGAAGGTAACGAGTTTTTTGGCAAAGGTTTTGATAGATAACCTTAGACCGATTTTAGGGGATCAAATTCGAAGATCTGCATTAAGCCTGCAAAATAGAGCAAGTACAGTGATATTTTCATTGCAATATTACGTTATATTATAAGTGCTTGAGAGTAGAGTTTGTGACAACAGTTTCCGATATTGGATTCGTACTTGTTGAATAGTCTCGATCCCAGCATTTAGTAATATCATAACTCATGTGAGTGTGACGCACTTCCTCTCGCTACTCCAGGTTCGTTTTGAAGTTTCGAATACCAATCGTGTGATTTGAAAGCGTTCGTGCGTATGTGAGATCGATTACAACACGAAAAATTCGAGAATAGGGGCCCAGGATAGACTTATATTCAGTTCGTCTCTGGAACGCACCCGATCTTTCATAAATATCAAGGGGGCAATTCCATACAAGTAGAAGACGCTCCATACCACAAACCACCACCAGGAACTCCATAAAGAATGCTGATCCATTTCTTCATGGGGCGCCTGCCAAACCCTCTCCCTACCTTCGATAGAAAACAATGTATATCGTGATTACTCAGACTACATAAGTTTCTTCCAGTCTTTACGTGTCCAATCACGACGTTCCAGACACAACTGTAGACGAAGTTTTCTATTCTTTGCTGAAATCACGGGTTTTCGTATAAGCATACAAATGTAAAAGTTCTGCGATTAGACTCACCCAAGTCCTCTTTAAATAAACCATTATGGAATGGCATAATCAAGTACCGAAAGGATGAAATGGTCGCCGTCAAATAAACCATTAACGTTGGGATAGTTCTATATGCATTCCAACTTTTAAAAGTAGTGGGCAGATAAATCTGTACACGGTATCCCATACTATACTTTAGCATTGAAAATTTCAATTGTACCATGCTGGTAAATTGAATCAATTTCGACAGTGTTCAAACTCTACTTATCGCTTGGCGAAAGCAGTACTTACTAACGTTATATTCATCCAGGACACGTCGTTACGACTTGTTTGCTATAATCGTATCATTAGAACATGTACCACTGAACCAATTTCGACCATTTTCAAACTTATTAATTATTCGTTATATTCATTCATGACACGTCAATTATTATTATTTGATGTATTACTTGCCATGTTTTATCATTGAAAGTACCATTAGAGCACGAAGTTTTGGCCATCTCCGAACTCGTCCGTGCTCTTTCCTATATTTATCGATTGGCGAAAACTGGTTTTGAAAATCTGTCATACTCTTCGAGAAAATCGAGTTACAGAGGGACGGACAGACAGAGAGTCAAAATGCCCCAGTAATAGCATAAAGGCTAATATTTGGTTACATTTGAGCTATTTGAAACATAATATTACGAAAATTTAGAATAGTTTTTGAAAATATTTAGAATAGGTACCAGTGAATCAAATTCAACCTCTTCGAGCTTTATTAATTACTGTTAATTATTCGTTCATGACACATCGTTTCGAGTTGTTTGATATATTACATGCCATTATCTTAGCATTGAAATTTCCAATGGTACCGTAATGGTGTTATTTGAACCTGCCCCACTGAATCAAATTCGACCATGCTGGAAGTCGTTGTCTTCAGTTATATCAGGTATTTCGAGTTGTTTGATGTATAATATCATAGGATTGAAAGTTTCTAACGGGGTAACATAATGGAGACATTAGAACGTGTGCTATTGAACTCAATTTCGAAAATCTTCGAGTTATAATTATCTATGGGTAGAAGCCCTACTTAATAAACCATTAAGGAATAATATAACCATGCACCGAAAGGCTAATCTAGTCGCGCTAATCTATTTCCAAATTTTTTGAAATCATTTTTGAAAACATTAGAACAGGTTCCACTGAATGACCATCTTCGAGTTTATTAATTATTCTTCTATATTCATTCATGACAGATCTTTACGAGTTGTTTGATATATTCCAAATGGTACCATTAGAATAGGGACCACTAAATCAGAAACAATCATCTTCGAACTTAATACTTACTCTTATACAGGGTGGATACAAAAATGACCCCCCCCCTTTTTATTTTATTTTCGTAACCGAAGCAGATATGTCAATTTTGATGAATCCAATGAATTGGAAGTTGTGTGTGACCTATCCCATGGTGCGCTTTTCGTCTCCCAAATATGCAAATCCTATCTTAAAAACCGTAACAGATACACGAAAAATTCCAATTGAAGACTTGTTCAGCATGGAATTCCGAACAAAACAAAAAAAAATTCCAAAATCCGATGAACGGATCACCAATAATCACATGTTGAATTTATTAGTTACCTCCCTATGCACTTCGCAAAGACAGTTGAATGTTCAACATGCAAATCATGAAATTATCAAAAATTACCATAATAACATTCACTTTCATGAGGAAAAGCAAATAAAAGGCATGTGTCAGCATATAGAAGACAGAACAATTCTACTGTTCCTGAAATGGTCAACATGATGTTCGAACCTACATGCTGCAGTTAGGTTGTATCAAAACAGATACCCTAAGGAACGCCATCCATCTCGTCGTTCAATGCGTCGCATTGTTCAAAGATTCGAGAATACAGGCAGTGTGAATGTTCGTCAAGGTCGACCGAGGGCACAAGGCAACGACAACAACATTTGCTGCAAATCCTCACATAAGCAGCAGAGCAATAGCTGCAGATGTTGGATGCCATCACAGAACTGTACTCAACATCCTAAACGCACATCATTTCCATCCATACCACATCCATTGCAACCTGGAGTTATTGCCATCGTAAGAACCTGCCTGGATGATAATCCGAACTTTGCAGATGAGGTGTTGTGGTCAGACGAGGCACAGCTTTTCCGGGATGGAGTTGTCAGCAGGCACAACAGTCATCCCTGGGCAGAAGAAAACCCTCGATGTCTGTGAAAGAAGCAACACATCAAATGAACTGGAGAACAAGTGTTTGGTGTGGGCTGTTTAATGGTTCCATAGTAGGGCCATACGTTTTTGACAGCAGAACGTACAGGGTTGAAATTCTCAATACTGTAGTCTCAGTTTCATTGATGATTTGCCATTGGTCTCCTGCCAGCGCATGTGGTGCCAGCATGACGGAGCTCAATCATATTACGGGTTGGTCGTTGATGAGTGTCTAAGCGAGATGTTCGGACAACGAAGGATTGGCCGAGGAGGACCAGTTCATTGGCCATCCCGCTCACCTGATCTAACACCACTTGACTTTTTTCTTGTGGGGCTTCGTGAAGGAAAAAGTTTATGCCACACATCCTACCTCACTGCAAGATCTGGTACAACGTATTGAAGAAGCATGCCGAGGAGTGAGACCAACCATGCTCGCCAATGTAATGGCAGTTGTGTTATGGTGTCAATGGTCGTCACATTGAGCGCATTTATGATTAACTTTGGAGTAAAATTATGTATGCACTGTGGCTATTTGTAAATTACAAACAATTGTGATTGTTGGTGATCGGTTCATCGGATTTTGGACCTTTTTTTGTTTTGTTCGGACTTACATGCTGAACAAGTCTTCAATTGGATTTTTTCGTGTATCTGTTACGGTTTTTAAGATAGGTTTGAATGTGTCCTAATTTGCATATTTGGGATGATGGAAAGTGCACCACGGGATAGGTCACCCACAACTTCCTATTCATTGGATTCATCAAAATTAACAAATCTGCTTCGGTTACGAAAATAAAAGGGGGGGGGGGTCATTTTTTATCCACCCTGTATATTCCTTCATGACAGGTCGTTACGAGTCGTTTTAAACATTACGTGTCATTAGAACAGATACTAGTGAACCAATTTCGACAATCTTCGAACCTAATTTATCGATTGGCGAAAACTTAGGTAATAACGTTATATTCATTCATAGCTCGTCGTTACGAGTCGTTTGATGTATTACTTATTATATCTTAGCATTTAAAATTTTTAAGGGGTATTATCATAATACTACCATTTCAGCACGTGCTATTGTACCGATTTCGAATATCTTCGAAGTGGTTCGTACGATGAACCATATTTATCGATTGGCGAAAAAGATTTTGAAAATCTCTGATACGTTTCGAGAAGATGGAGTTACAGACAGACGGACGGACAGATAGATACGCCCCCCCCCCTATAGTAATAGCATAAAGAATCTTTTGATTACTGTCACATGATATCAAACTATTTTGCATAATAACGGATTATAAACAAATTTACATAGTCTCATACAGGTTTCTCTTTCATTGCCTTTGTGTGTAAGTGTATGGCATTCATGTTTCGGTTTTAATGTGAAACACTTTGATGACATGTTTGTCTTTTTACTTTGGTTTCCAGAAATGAATGTTCTAGAAACCCGAGAAATCAACCTTGGAGTGGGTGTCCTGAGTGTAAATGGAAATTCACATTCTTCTTTCAGCAGATTGAGTCACTTGTTCTTGGATTCGAAAAGTTTTTTTTTTTAAGGGGAAACGAAAAGATGCGGTTGCTTTTCAAGGATTTTACACCCGTCTTCTCCTGTAACTTGCTGTCGTAAACGCATCCAGTCTCAATTTTTTTTTTTTGGTTTTTCAATTCGGGCACCATCCATCCTCGGCTTTAAACAACCAATTTTTTTTGTCCAGCTGTTCTCTGCATCCCCTACCCCCTCTTCCAGATACCCTTTCTACCCATCTAAATCGATGAGCCTCTCTCTTCTTGTCACCGTTGATTGGCAGCGGACGCTGGGTGTGGGGGGTTCCTTTTGTCTCCCTCACCACAGAGAACATTGCTGGGATGCTCCGATTATTGGACCCGTGCTTCTTTCTCCGGTCGTCACGTTTGCAGGTAATTTACCACTTTGAGCGACACCTCTCGGACAGAGAGAGAGGGACAATAGGAAAAGGAGGAGGAGGAGTCGCGAAGGGGCCTTGTTCTTTATTAAACCCTTTCAGATAAAAGCGGAGTATTAATTTTCCGACCGGATGAAGAGCTGCCCTTGCGTCAGGATTTGGCATTAAAGAGGAGCAGCGCGCGCGAGAGAGGACAAATAGGAAATAAGCAACGGTATTAAGCGGTGGTTATTGACTCTGAACACTTGATCTCTCTCTTTTATCCCACATCCACCCACCCACCACCTTCGTCTCGCAGTTCACCGCACTGGGAACCGCCGAGAGATAGACGCGCTCTCTTGTGGCGGAAGTAGCATGCACCAGCACGCAAGGGAGATTAAAATAATGCCGAAGCACTCTGACAGGGGGTTTCCATCCGTCTAGTCGGGGCTCCTCCATTAGCGCCAACTGGTGGCGGCGAGAGAAAATGGAAAAATAAAAGACGCCAATAAATTTAACACCTTCTCTCGCTCTTGTCTCGGCGTGTTTGAAGCGACACGGGAATCGCCGCCGCCGACTCCACTACAAAGCAAATGTTGGCCAGCTTGGCTGTTTCTCAAAGAGAAACCTTTTTTTTTTAATTTATTACACGCCGAAACGGTTTTAGGAAGCGTCACATCTCGTTATCGAGCCATTGTTTCGAAAGGGTGATGCGACGTGGCGCAACCGTTGGATTCACGCGACCGTTCTTGTCTCCTTCCCTTTAATGCTTCTTGGTTTGGTTTATTATTAAAGAAACTGAACAAGCTTTGAACATTACACCACCCAAATGAAAGTGAGATTTGTATAGGGAAGTACTAGGAAAGTAAAAATGGTACATTAGTTTCTACATAAACACACACTCGCCAGTGAATTTGAAACGTGAATTTGAAAATTGGTTTCAGTCCGTTTTTATGCAAAAGATATAGTTCCAGGTCATTGTGATTCAAGGGTGTGCTTATTTAAGAAGGAGTTGAGTAAGTCTAATCACAGAACTTGAAACAACGAAGCAGTTAACTGGATTCTCGAAATGTGTGATATTCAAAGTACTTCACCGTTGGAATAACTGATCCACATTTTTGTCTCAAAGAGGTTAACTTTGGCTCAAAGACTTGTGCGGAGAAACAGGACATCCACCATGCAACAAATGATTTTAACCAAGGCCCTTATCTGGCAGACCCATGCGCCAAGAATTGAAGCGAATTCAAATCGGCAGTCACATATCTACACGAAAGCCATGTGACTGATTTCTACAAAGAACTAGAAAGTTCGTCTATAATGGTCTTAGAAGGTCGTGACTGGACACTGGAGACTGGAAGAAGGTTATGTGGTCTGACGAATCACGATAAACGTTGCTTTGTACAGACGGTAAGCGGAAGCTTTCGCGGGTCACCATGAAGCAATGGATCCAGCATGCCTGATCGAGACAACTCAAGGTTCTGGTGGTTGTCGGTATGGAGCTTCTTCTGATGGAATGGAACTAGTCCCCTGATATTCATGGAAGGTCGAGTACGATTGAACAAGTCCATCCTAGAGCACTGTATTTTAATCCCTCATGTTACGATTAAAATCCTTTTTTATGATCTACAGTAGACAATGCAACTGTTCATCATGCACGGTTAGTTTAGCAGCGGTTTAGCGAAGATGGCTTCAATCATTTTACCCTTCTCGCCCTAGAACCTAGAATTGCATTGCAACCTCATACAGAATGTTGGGACTTGTTGAAAAACCTCTGTCTTCCATGGACTTACCAGTGTGTCAACTGCTTGTTGTTAATATGCCAGTCTGTGTATATGCTGTGACTCAACGAAAAAACTGATCAGAGAAGTCGAATGTGAAACATACGCTCAGCAGATCGTTAAAGACGCCATGTACGAGGGGCGTTCAAATTTGACCTGGACTTTATTTTTTATAAACTCAGGAAACCACAAAAAAAAACACAAACACACAAGTTATTTCTCAAATAACTCTCCTTGCTTCTCTACATATTTTTTCAGCGTTCTGGGAACATCTGGATAACGATTCTGTAGAGATCTTCAGGCTGATATCGAAACCACTTTAGGACGCTTTTTCACTTCCTCATTGGAGCCGAACCTCTGCCCTCCCAAGAACGGTTTCAATGGTCCAAAAAGATAATAGTCGCAAGGGGAGAGATCCGGGCTGTATGGCGGATGTGGTAAGATGTCCCATTTGAGTTCCGTCAGTGTGACCATAGTCAGTTTGGCTGTGTGTGGTCTAGCATTGTCTTATAGAAAACAAACACCACTGGTAAGGAGTCCTGGTCGCTTTTTCCTTAGTGCCGGCTTCAGGGACGTCTTCAAAATGTCACAGTAGGAGGGTGCATTCCAGAAAATCGACATGAATGATACCCTTAATGATCCAGAATACAGTCGCCATCGCTTTCATTGACTTTCGATGTCACCACTCCATGCTCGCAGGCATGCTTTCAGGAGTATGGTGATGAATCCATATCTCGTCGGTGGTTTTGTAACGGATTTCCACCCGGGTGATCCTCGGAGAGTTGCTTAGGAACCCATCTGGCAGAGATCTTGTTGAATTTCAGTTTATCGTGGATGATGGTCTCCACACTGCCAGTGCTGATGTTAGGTATTGGAGCAAATTCTCGGACATGAATCCGCCTGTTGTCCCTTATCAGCTCATTTGTTCGTGCGATGATGCCATCATTGACAGCAGTTGCCGGCCTTGCCTTATGAGATTCATTGCCGGTGGATTCTCGCCCTCCTTTAAACTTTTGGTACCAAGAAAAGACGGCTGATCGAGACAAACATGACTCGGTGAATTGTCTTTGAAGTTTCTGACGAACTTCATAAGCTTCACATCTTCGTTGGTGTTAACTTAGGATTTGCGCTGAAAAAAAATCGAGTAGTGGCAAACATATTTCCAGAAGAAAGTAATTTCTAATATGTTTTATTCATATGAATACGAATAAATTTATACTTAGTAAATTTATAAAATAAAAAGAAATAAAATGGGTCATCCACCAAATTTTGTGCGACCCAAGAAAAAAAATTTTTCACTACCCCCCCCCCCTTTTAAGAAACGCTTGTTTGGAGGATAACCTGGCGCGCTTGTGAAACGCGATATGACAGAAGCCCTATTATTAAGTTGCTGAATATAAACCACCCTAAACGTGTTTTGAGCGTTATGAACAATAACGGAGAAGGAAATAAACTGGGGAGGGGGGGTGCAATAAAAACGCGCGAACAACACCGCTGACGCCTCTTGGACGAGTTCCATTTAGAAATTACAAGGACGACAACAGAGTGGACAACAGCACAGGCGACAAAGGGAAGCAAAAAGGCCGGAAACGGAATCTCTCGGGGGAAGGAACTGAACCATCTCTCCAGAAGGCGGAAATCGTCACAAACAAGTGTCGGGTCAGACGGAAGAATCGAGGAAATGGAAGCGAGTCTCCTTAGGTTGTTGTTGTTGTTTGGCAGATTTATTTATTTCTATTGCTCTTATCGTTCAGCAAGCTCTTGGTTCGCTAATGAAATTGTCTCTTCATGAGATGGAGAAGATTGGAAGAGTTGGCGTTCTTTTTCCTTCTCTTGTAACAGTAGGTAGAAGTTCTTTGCTGGTTTCTGTGGATTGAGTTACTACTGTCGGTGTTTGTTTTTTTTTTTAAAAAAAAGATTGTTTGCCTTTAGGGAAGTTCAGAAATTGGGTTCAGGAAGGAAACAAACAAAAAGGGAGATGAGAAGAAAATTGGTTGGATAAAAAAAAATAAATGAAAAAGTCAGGAGGCCTCAACACGCTGGATGATTTAACGACAAATGCTTAGGAAGTTCGTGACGAATACAGAGGCTGCGGATCCTTCTTGTCCTTTAGAAATTTCTCTATTCTAGATTTCATGTCCAGAAAGAAAGGGTAGCGCTTCTTTAGTTGTTGAAATAATCACCAGAGTTCTTCACTAGAGGGTGGGACTTGTATAAAAATGAAAGCTTAGTGGCTTATGACCATGGTCTGTAGAAGTATATGGCCGTTGTGCCTCTGATAGGGCATGAACTCCATGAACTGCAAGTATAATTGGCCCAACTGCTCGCTTAACGCCGCCTTATCGGGAGCTAGAAACTTTAATTTCATTTTTAGTTTCAATGGAGCCGGAATTGAATTGGGCCAGAAATTGATGACAGTTGATTGCCAAAGTTAGTGAATTCTGCAAAAATTTTAGATTACAATTGATAAACCAATGTGAATACATCACATAGCTCACTCTTAAAATTGGGCATCAACTTTATAAATAAAATAACTGCAGAAGTTAGGGAATTAAGATCACGCTAGGTGCCGCATAGATCGGACATGGACCATTAACTTCTACAGACCATGCTTATTAGTAGAAGAGATTTTTATGTGAAGATATAGGTAAACAATGCGATTTGACGGACTTTGAACGTAGGAGATCGGAGCCATGAAGCGAGTATGAGCGAAGCCGCCGCATTCGTAAAATATTAAAGAATAGCTTTTGTTAAAGTGTTTAAAGACTGAACTGTCAGGCAAAAAATTTGGATCTCGACGTGTATTTTGGCAAGAAAGCGAATTGCAACTTGTGGTCCAAAGTTGTAACGAATCAGAAGGGGCAACAGTGCAACAAATGACAGCCAACCATCTTAATCAAGAATCCTCTCAAATAATCCCTGAGTCGCACAAAATCTAAATGATGTTGCTGACCAAGTTCATCCTGTCATGTTGATAGCTTTTCCCAACAGAGATGGCAAGATAATCCATTCTGCCATACTAGTCATATTGTACAAGATTGGTTTCATGAACATGAATGTTTATTTGGTTTAGGTGGCCTCCACAATCTCCAGATCGCAATCCCATCAGAAAAAAGCCATCAAACAGCTGAATCCACAACCATCAAATCTCACACAACTGGAAAGTACTATTCATCAAAACATTGTCTCTGATTCCACAAACCACCTATCAACATTTCGTGGAGACATGCTAAGAAGATTCGGACATAGTATTAAAGGCAAAAGATGGTTCCACGAAGTACTGAGGAGGCGGCCATAATAAATGGGCCACTCAGTGAATAATAAAGAATAGCCAATCAGTTACGGCCGTGCCAAATTCGAAACTTTGTTGGAAACTGTCTGTACCATCTTTTTCTGTCATCTAGTTACATTACAAATAGACACTCCTTTCATTGGGCTTCGATCCTTTTTATTGCCAAAGAGTGCGCATGGAGAGTGTAAATTAAAATTAATTTATATTGAGAGTTGAGAAACTGTCCATTTCGCTCCAAATGATAAAAGCAAACACTGGACTCTGGCGATAACTTAATTCAAGCATTTTCGAGGGTAGTTGCATTATTTTTGGACTGAATCGCCTTTCTCACCAGGATTGTTTGTCCATTTAAAGATGTTGGTCCCTGATGGAACGGACTTGAATGCCACTAGGGTCCTGAGTGGGAATTCGATTTGGGTTAATCGGATTCACCAATCTCAGGCGGCTGTTGTTCTTCGCATTGATTTGAAAGCGCGATAAGAAATGAGGTCCAGCTTTAATGAAAACTGAAAACACTCTCAAGTACCATCGAAGACGTTTTAATTGAGCATTTTTAATTTCTGTTCAAAGAATTAGGAGCTGCGTTCGATGAAATATTTGAAAGCTTCGATTCGCTTTAATCAATAGCAAGCGTGAGTCAGCAGTTTTCAGAAGCTTCTGGAATCAAGGTCAGTTGTTTTCGCTTTCAACTTCCGAATCTCATACAGCTTCATAATTTGCTTTTAAAACACACACGCACACAGAGCAATGAAATTTAATGCCAATCGTCATATATAAAGGTTCTTTCCGTTTGCGAAGAACGTGCTGAGGCTGAGGAATGACCCAAGCCCGAACATGAAAAGTCAAAAGGAGGGCGGCTTTGTTCATCGAAGGAGAATGGCGTCTCGTTTTCTGCTGTTCCGCTTCTTTCAGTTTTTTTTTTCCTTTGCCAGTCCTATCTTCTTTTATTTCCTCCCTTCACTTACAAATCAATACACGGGGTGAAACAAGAGTTCCTAATTGTAGCTGAAGGCTTCTTCACCCATATCCATCACGGACGACGCGCCCTAGACCCCCAAGTGCCCCGGCTAGGGGCCGCGAACCCTATTGCCACGTCCCGCGGGAGCGCCGTCGATTAATTGAAATTACCCTCCGAAGAGAAAAGGAAGACTCTCGTTTCCAGACCGTCCACCGAGGAATTGAGGGAAAGTCATTCCATCAAGCGTTGCCCTCGTCTCTCTGGCCTCCCTTCTCCCTCGCTTTTTTTGTCCATTCCTCCATCTTTCCTATTCAGGTGTTTGATTTCCTTTCTCTTCTCTCGGTGACGTTCATTTAGGAATAAAACGCGCGTGCGGGTGGCTATAATCAGGCGTAACTGCCCGTGTTATTTCACCATTAGTCTCCTTTTGGGTGTATGATTTATATCAGGCGCGTGTGCTGTTGCGCCCCTCGTATTTCTTTGATTCATCTTGTTCTTGTTGTTCCCAGTGACGTAGAACCATGTGTTTAATATTTTATTGGATCCCCTCTGGCCAAAATTACACCATATATGCGGATTTGCATAGACTCAGAAAGGTGTTGAAGCGCTTGTAAGTCAATGGATGATCAGGTGTTCACCAGACATTCCCTCAGTTCTCGAGGATTTGTTGGGAGCTGATCTCTCCGTCGGATATTGCGTTCCAACATGTCCCAAACCTTCTCTTTGGGGTTGAGATCTGGAGTGCTTTCCTCGACATGAAGCATCAATGGTCGCCATTGGCATTGTTGAAAGCTTTAACAACGCTTAAGTTTAGTCAGAGTTAATAGATAGGAATGGTCTTAGGACTCTCTCCCAAAAGGTGTCTATAATAAAGACTTTTGCGAAACATATAAATGTCGACGAACATTCGTATACCTAATCAAGGAATATAATGCAGTAGATAGACGTCATATCCAGGATCACATCAAATCCGGCATCAAGAAACTAACTGAATGATTTAGAGTAAGAGCAATGAACTTGAACGAACGCAACGGAAACGAAAGCATAAAATGTTAGGATTAAGATTCGATTCAAGTGTACATAGACGAGCTAGTCCTTCAACTCAACAGACTAGGTTTCCTTATCAGGAACCTAAGGAAAATATTAGCAAAGAAAGAGTTGCTGATTGTAGACAGGGTTAAGTCATCCCGAAGATTACGTACGCTGTCCCTATGTGGTCTACAACATCAAAATTCGCAATAACCAGAGCCAAGACGTATACAACCAGATCGTGCGGACAGCCCTTTCCTTGTCTAGATATCAGTCCATCACAAGCTTGTAATGGGAACCTGAGAATTGGGAAATTAAGAGAATTCCACTGGTACCTGGTTAAAAAACCAAGGCATCCTATGCATTTCATCCGCGCATGGTTAGCCTCCGCCCCAAGTATAAGGCGTAGGCACTCGAAAATTGAAAGTCGAAATCCGAATGGTCATTTCCTCACTTAAGCAGAGAGCTTTCCACTACAATACAATCGACGAATGGAATGCTCTAGGGATGCTTTAATAAACTGCAAACTTAGGAACTGCGCCGATCATGATCTACACGCCCCCAAAACATTTTGTAAGCTCTCATAATGTTATCAACTTTCTTATTTATACTCTGTCCCAAAGGGACGTCGTAATAATAATAATAATAATAATAATAATAATAAAAATATAAACGGATCGCCATCTTGAGCACAACACACCTGACATTACAATAATCGAAAATCGCAGAGTTTGGTTTGTGGATGTTGCCATACCAGGAGATCAGCGACTAGAAGAAAAAGAACTAGAAAAGCTGACAAAGTACCGCGTTCTCTCGATTGAAACAACCAGACTCTGGATGAAACATGTGACCATTGTGCCCATTGTCATCGGTGCACTCGGAACAGTTCCAAAAAACTTTACAAATTTTATTAAAAAATTGTACATCAACAATGTAACAACACTTGAACTACAAAAAATGGCATTACTCGGCACGGCATACATTTTACGACGATACTTGGTGGATACTTAGGTTTTTGGGTGAAACCTGTATCAACCAATAGCACCAGTCAATAATATATTTTTATGTGTTCATTTGATTGTGTTTCATGTTTTATGAATAAAAGTAGATAATAATAATAATAAACAACTAGTGCCAGCTGTTGGGTGCTTACTGAATTGCACGTCGCAATCCCAGCCTTTCAAAATTGGCTTTTAATCTAGAAGTCTTCGCGCATCCTGAAAACTATTGTGCCCTTTATCTGCTTACTATTTTAACATTGATTTTGTTAATAAGCTCAGTTAGTGTCGCATCAGTGTTAACCATTGTTAAACGACCCGTAGCATTCAGGAATTTACGGATCCAGAGGCCATTTCTATCTATTGTCTCTGATAATGCTTAAACTTAGCATTTAATACGTCATTTTGAAGTCATCAAAGGCTAACAAGAAAAATAGGCCACGGTGCGTAAAATTCACTTATTTAAAATACGCCACGTTTTTTATTAATGTTTCAAGTCGCCTGGTCCTTAGAGTGGCCAGGGTAGATGACGGAAATCATCTTTACGCTTGCTGAACCTACCGTGCGCGATGAAAAGTAGCATTGTCCCCATGAGGAAGTCGCCACATGCACCATACCATACCATACCATTACCACCACCAGAATCTTACGTTGTATCTATAAGGCATGCTGGATTCATTGCTTCTTTCTCTTTGGGGTTTTTCGTATAAGCATGCAACTACCGATTTGGAACCGATTCAATTCCCGATGCATGATTCTGCCAGATACGGGTCTCGCTCATGACTGATTGCTTTAAGACTGTGGATCATTCGCCAAGGCTTGAATATTCTAAATATCCAGTGAGCTGCTTTGTTGTTTCAATCGTGGCTCCATCAATGAGTTTCTTATTGAGGTCAGTTAGGTGCTTCTTTTCTCTCATGGTGATCAACTTCTTTTTAAATAAATACACGCTTGAATCACATAACTTCAAACTCTTTTGCATAAAAATGGATTAAAACAAACTTGTAATAGGCACTCTCATCAAATGCAGTCACTCACAGCGCAAATGCTTAGCGCTTAACTCGGCACGCGCATAATGAAAATGCGCTAACGCTAAATCGAATTACTGCAAACATGAATTTTAAAACAGTCTTCACAACAACCAACTAGAAAGTCTCTTTCATCATTCGTTTTTCTCTTTATCGGGTTCCTTCGACATCCAAACTCTCCAACATATCGTTGTTCCAAACTTTTTTTTCTTTCCTTCATCTTCTTCTTCTGCCAATTTTTGGTGGTTAGAGAAGAAGAACTAATTAACATTTGAAAATTCCCCCTCGGCCTTTTAGCATTTGCGATGAAAACTTAATTAACCTGTTTTTTTGTTCCCACCACCCTGCCTCCTTTTCACTAGTCTGTGTCTTTCTCATTCCTTTTTGTTTTTGCGGATGAATAAAAGATTAGACCCCCCTCCTCCTCCCGTAAAACGTTCTAAATACGTTTGCAGGCAAAATGGTTTCAAAAAGAGTCTACGGCTTCCACTTCATTTTTCAGGTTCCTTTTGGAAATAAAAATGAAAAAAAAATTTACGAAAACGATGAACTTTTCTTTTGAATAAATCGATAAGGGAAAAAAATTGAATTTTAAAACAAAGACAGGCAAAAAAATCAACGAACTGTGTGCTTGGGGAGCTTTCTTTTTTTTTGTCTTTTTATCATAATCCCCTATTCAGATTTTGAACGCCTGATTATTCTTTTCTCGCTTCTTCTTCTTCTTAATTCTTATTTTTAACTAATACCAAATGAGGCGCTAATTTTTTTAATCGGCTGGAAAAAAACAATGGCATCGCAAAAAACACCCCCATTAAAAAAAAGGACAAAAACACCCCGTCATCATTTGCGTAGAAATTCACATCTTAAGAAACCAGTTTACCATAAAAATTCAATCTCCTAAACAGTCTGATTACGCTTAAATAGCGATGAAGTATCACGCAACAACGCCAAAAATATGTTTATGCAACTAAACAGTTGGGCCGCATTATTATGACCATCTTTTGCCGTCTGCAGCGATATGGCGAATAAGAAGTAATTTTCTACAACATAGATTAAGGAATTTCATTTCGCATATCAAATGTTATTACAACGAACGAAGTTGCCAAATATCATACAAAACCGTCATATCTTAAATTGCAAGTACAGTACTTAACTGCTAACATACTAACATTTTGCATTTCAGCAGTTAGAAATGAATTAATTATAAAGTCTTCTCAAAACATAGTTGCAAATTCTCGAATTTGTACCTCTACACGTATCGCATGTTGCTAGTTGAGGCACATTATCAGCCTCAAATTCTATCATTCGATAACGAACCGTTTTTATCATCATATATGCTATCTTCATCGAACTGGGCGGAGGAAGTACTTGGCGCATTCGTTTCGGGCACTTGTTCACCTTGGTAGCGCGACGCCTCAACTTTGAAGTGTTCCCGCTGAGCCCGTAGACGCTTAGCATCCGGCATCCGAGTCTTCTTGGGTTCCCCATCTCTCGATCTGTTATCCTGTTGAATCTTTTCTATATTTTTTCTGGTGTTTATTATGCATCACTTTGGACATTCGATAATGTTTTAGAAATTTCCCCACTAATAATTTTTGAGGTTTTATTTTTGGGCTATTTTATAAAGGTCAAAACAGACAAAACACAAATGACACCTCAAACCTCGTACTCGTACAAAGGTAGCCGGAGCTAGACTAAAAGAATGTCCGCCACTATGCGCATTTTCTTGACTCAACTTCCCACTAGGATTGCATCACCTGATGACGTCAGCACAAAGTCAGCCGTAGTCTACGAAAATAAATGTAGAACCTAACCTAGCTTAATACCACACTTAAAGCAAAGCCCATTGGGAAATCAAACCATGACGTTGAAAAATGCATTACGCAAACAAAACTTCATAAGATGCAGGAAAAATGATTTTTTTTTAAAAAAAATTGTTTTTTCCCACGAAATTGAACCAAAACTCCCCTAGTGCTCCCTACGTGGCCAGAAGAATCTACCCAATGCGCACTCTACCCAAAAATATGGTAACGGTTATCTCTTACAGGGCTGAGTCTATAAAGGGGATTTTAGTAAAAGTGAATCTTTTGTAAACACCCCTCGTAGTCTGAAGAATCACGATACACGTTTTTAGATCGACGGTAGGCAAAGAGTTTGGCGGGAGCCGCGTGTAGCAATGGTTCAAGCATGCGTTATCAAGGTTCTGGTTGTTAGTGTCATGGAGCTGCTTCTGCTGATACGGTACTGGAAGTTCTTTAAAAGATTATTGTAAAATCTATCTTAATATGACCAGATTAGAAAATTATTTTTTAAGCTTACTTTTAAGCTTTACGTAGATGTCTCGTCTCTTTGGAAAGACTCTTAAGTCGCAGCAAATGAGCTTAATCGGTTTCAACTTTAACTCCCACGCGCTCTCCGTGTAAAAATTCTGCGCTAATCTGACTGCGCTGAGATCTCATAAACACAAAGCACGATTAATTTTGAATTGCTTATTTTTTATAGATTTTATCGTCTTTCTTCATAAGACTCTAAATCCTTTAGAAGCTCTTGAAGTTTGTTGGAGACTCTTGAGACAAAAATGAAAGAAAAGCGAACTCCGGTTGCTTGGTTGCTCGCTCTTATTTATTTATTGTTTTATTTTTTGGAATGAAAAGAAATTAAGTTTTAGGATGTTATTAAGTCTGTCTTTTTCTTATTATTTAATATGTCGCCGTCTAATACCTGGAAATCCAGTCTAATCTAAGAAAATTGTTTTGAAATGAAAAGCGGACGTAGCGAAAGAGAAAGGAGACTAAGACAAAAAAAAAAGCGTAATAGCTTTTAATGCGTTAATAACTTATGCGCAAATAGGGTACCAAAGATCTTTAAGACAATCTAATAAGCCGAATGTTCAAATGTTATGCTTCTTTTTTCAATGATCTGTTTTCCACTATTGATTTCACAGGCTTTCTGAATTGATTTTCTTTCTATTTATTAACTGTAATATTTTTGTCTATTTTTATTGTTGCATACATCAAATTGGAAAGATGATAACACAAATAGTAATAACTTTTATTATAGTAATAATTTAATAGTCGCTTAGTAAATTTAGTAACAATTTAATAGTAATTTTTCCTATTTATTTATTCAAATTTATTTCTAACGTTTCAGTCGACCCAGGTGAAACTGGCTCCTACGGTAGAGAGCGTCTACCAAGTTTCCTCTTGTCATTCGTCGCCCATTTACAAACCAGGCAAATACTCGGTGAGTTTTTATCAAGTCATGCAGGGTTTGATAAAATTATGTTAACACTAATGGATCATTGCCGTGATGGCCTCCACACTCTCCTCTGATTTCTGGTTACGTGGTATGGTGAAGAAGCGACAAGTTCGTGATAACGGTAACCTCAAGGACAGAATACAGACTGCATTATCATCTGTTCCTTGCGAAAACTGTGTCCGGGCTTTAAATGGTACTGTTTTTGTATCTTCAACACGATGACGAACATGCTGAGGCCGTCCTCTAAATCATCATACACTTATGATGGATTTTCTGTGAATAAATAGTTTCTACCCTTTAAGTGTTAACATAATTTGTATATGTAATTCTAGTCCTATTGCCCTGATTGATAACTTTACAATGAGTCCTTAGTACATAAACGGAGTTTCTATAATTTATTATTATTATTATTATTATTATTATTATTATTATTATTATTATTATTATT
>JAHWFO010026864.1:621555-634889 GCA_023313115.1 Rhysida immarginata
TTATTATTATTATTATTATTATTATTATTATTATTATTATTATTATTGTTGTTGTTGTTGTTGTTGTTGTTTGGAGAAACCAAATTCGGAAGCTAAGTCCCAGAGGCGGACCCAAGAGAGGGCCAAGCCCAAGGGACTCAAATGCAAGGAAGGGAAAAATTACACGCTCGTGGGAGTATTGATGTTTGGGTGTAGGAATTTCCTTACTATGTGACAAGTGTTTAGGATTCTGGCTTTCTATAAGGTTTTGTATAAATGTAGGTTTAAATTTAGTAGTGATAGGCTTTTGTGTATAGGGTATGGAATAACCCCGTGGCAGAAAGAACGATAGGAACAATGTGTACTATGGTAACTCCCCAAAGGAATTTTATTTCGTGTGCAAGATCCATATATTTAGTGATTTTGTCAATGTATGTCTTTTGTAAATTGTGTGTGTGTGTTAAAGATGGAGATATCAATTATGTAGGTCATTTTGTTTTGCTTATCTACTAGTGTAATGTCTGGTCTGTTATTAGAGATAGTTTTGTCAGTGATTACGACTCTGTTAAAATATCGTTTGTGTGTGGTGTTCGCTAAGATATTGTATGGGATATATTTATAGTATGGAGTGTGGATGTCCCTAACCTTGTGTATCATAGTTAGATGTTGATGTATGATGTCGGTAACCTGGTTATGTCTGTGTAAATAATCTGTCTGCGTGAATATTTTGCAACCGGATATGACGTGTTGGATGGTTTCCTCTGCGATATAGCATTTCCTGGAAGACCCATCAGTCGAATCTTTGATAATATGTTTTCTGTAGTTTTTAGTGTTGATAACCTGGTCTTGTATGGCGATCATGGTTCTTTCAGTTTCCCCAAAGAGACTCCCTTCACTCAACCAAAAGTTCGACGCTTTTTTGTCGACGTGCGGCTGGTTGAGGTCAGAAGGATGTCTACCGTGGAGTTGCTTTCCGAGCCATGATTGAAGTTTAGTGCATGTTGTAGTAATGTTATGGGTGTTCTTCACGCTGTTCAGAATCAAAGGTGTGTAATTTGTATCAGCCATGCAGACTGCTTTGTGTAATGGTGATGTGTGTTGTTTAGAGTAAAAGAATTCTCTGAGTGACTGAGTCTGTTTCTGGTGTAGATCTATTATATCAATAAGACCTCTGCCTCCCTCTGAACGAGGCAGGGTGAGTCTTTTAGTAGCCGTGTGCGGATGGTGCTTTTGTTTTGTAAATAGTTTACGTTGCTTCCTTTCAAGTCGCTCAAGATCTGTGTGTATCCACTGTATGACTCCGAAGGAGTAGGAGAGTATTGGGGTGGCATAAGTATTGATAACCTTGATCACATTTCTGGAATTTAAATGTGTTTTAAGTTTTAAATACTAGATATATGTAAAATTCACCATTTTCCATAGCAGCAATGTGATCTGGCTCTTCTAAAGTGAAGCCCCCTTCTCTGAACAAACTCCATTTTCAATGTGATTTTGCATTTGTCCAACCCAAATTGCATGTTTATGTCTTTTTTTTTGAAGAAGTGTGTGTAATATCAAGTAACTGGTGGTATTGTTTTTGTGTGGAGGCGTAGATTATTATTATTATTATTATTATTATTATTATTATTATTATTATTTTGGAAAACCAAGCTCGAATCAAGTCGGTAAGCCAAGTTCTGGAGGCGGGCCCAGATGAAGGGATTTTGGAGAAAGCCATATTTTGTTATTTTTTTTAATTTCTCGTCTTAAGGATTTATGTTAACTAAAATCCACAGTGGATATTCATATGAAGCTGTAAAATTTGGGTACTGATTAAACATTACTTTTCGAAAGGCTCAGGAAATCAAAGTCAAGATTGAGAAACATAATGGTGATTCTGTGCCTTTTGTAAGAAGTGGTTTAGTAACTGAAACTGAAAGTTCTGGATGCCCTGTGGAGGTCACTACTCCAGAAATTATTGCCAAGACAAATGGTGATAGAAGGTGTTTTAAATTGCTAAGGCTGTGGGGATCTCAAATGACCCCCTACATGAATATTACACATGAGAGAACATCCGCAATATGGGTGCCGCGTTTGATCACACGGGATCAAATGCGTCAACTTGTGAATTGCTGCAAGGATAGCTGAGACACTTAAAACAATGGAACGCCGTTCCTTCAGCAGGAAAGATTATGGCCACCGTCTTTTGGCATAATCTTTATAGTCTTGTTGGAAATGGGATAAACAATTACCAGAGTGCATTATGCGTCTTTCCTGGATCATTTAAATAAAGGGAAAATGACCACACTTGACGGAAAAGAGGATTCTTTTTCACCTTGACAACTAACCCGCATACTCTTCTGCAAATGTGACCACAAAACTGTCCGATTTACCGTGCGAAGACCTTTCGCATTTTCCTTACTCTCCAGGTTTGACTCCCTCAGACTATTATCTGTTTCCCAGGGTGAAAAAATACGTGTCAGGAAAGAGATTTTCATCAAACGATGAGATGGTTGCCGAAGCAGCTGCCTGTTGTGAAGACAGATAAATCATATGAGGGGAAGTTAATTGAAAACGACTGGTGAGGAATTGCAGACAAAGGAAAGGACATACCGTTCAGTAGTCCCAGTCACTGGCGATACACATGTCCCGGTCCGTTTGTCTGGGAGCTAAGTCAATCTGGGTTCTCAGAGTATTCATGGTTTTCTTCGCAGCATGTGGTTGTGCGTTGTCGTGGAACATAATCTCTAGAGTCGGAATCAATGGTGTAGCCGATGGGGGCGATCATACTAAAGTTTAAATCACTCAGACAGTCTTGTTCATAAGCAGCACTCATCCGGCGATGAATTTCGACTGTCGACTGAACTGCTCGTTGTTCTTGCTTGGATGCTCCAATTTTGCACTCTTCGAGCGTTCACTTCTGCCCAGGCTGCTAGGGAGACTACAGTATACAGTATATTGAAGAATGAAAACAATGTTTGTCCAAAAAAATATCTTTTTTTTTTGCACAGACTTAACGAACAACCCTCGTACTCGAGCTATTCCTCTTGTATACGTAATAATCAAGAGGCTTTAAGACGGTCGTTTCACTTTGATTGGCAAAGAAGTTTCTTTCTTGGAAGGCTGCCAGTCCGCCACAATAGAGCAATCTGCTTCAAAAGGGAAAAAGGCAATAAAGACAAATAAAGACAATTAACTGGTGTTCTGATTTTTGTGTTTTTCTCTTTATTATTATTTTTTGCCCTTAATAGTTTTTTTCTAAAGTGCTCCACGAAAGTGCTGTACCCCTTTAAAAGTTAGTTGGTTCGCTGAATATACTTCTAAAACATATTATTTATTCTTCAGTTGCATATTTTGGGAAAATTTGACGTTTGTTTGTTTGTGGCACTTTGATATGGCCACTAATCTACTCGGTTTATTATTGGAGCCAATTAACGCCGATGGCTCCGAGGCGTTGGTTTTAAAAAATCGATCGTTAATTACCGGCCTCCAGGACACAATGATTGGGAAATCGGGCTTCCGACTTGGCCTCGGGGACCTCCCGGAGAAAATTTGGCTTTGGGAGAACCACCCTCCTTTTATGGAAGTTTCATATGTGGATGCAAAGTGGAAAAATCTTGTTTGAAGCTCCAATAAAGCTGAAGACTAATTGTATGATAAATCTGTTTTGCCATTTATTCTTTATAAGATTTGTTTTCTCTACTCGACTTCCTTTATGTAAAATGTTTGTTCCTGTTAGTTGTGTTTAAGTTATATACAGAATGGTCCAAAACATGTTAGTACACCAATGCGAAATGGATATTTTGTGGTATATGATGAACTTAGCCACTATCTTAAAAATCTGCCACATTGGATAGAAGTAATTTTTTTTCGAATGGAAAGTGGGTTTTGTGACATATCAAACAACATAAGAATTTTCTCAGAAATTCATTCCACTTGTCGGAATTGACTTATCTGTGAAGGTTTGGAGGCTATCGTCACTGAAGGTTTGCATGATGCGTTTAACGTGCTGTCCCCCTCTAGTTGCATGTAGAACTCCAGACGCCTAGTCCAGTGATGAGACATAAACACATCTGGTGATGAGATATGTCGCAGCTCTCAATGGTTCTTTCGTTCGTTCTCACGAATTTTCTCTAATAAAGATTTGCTTCAGGTATCCCCACATTAAAGAAGTCGAGGGGTGTAAAGTTGAATGATCTCGGAGGCCTTTCCACGGAACCACGCCGACCAATATAGCGACCTGGAAACTTGATATTAAGCCACTGGTAAATTGCCCTTATTGAGGCGGTGCTTCATCATTTGGAAAAAAGAGGATAAAAGTATCCTTTAGCATTTCCAAGTTTTATTCAGAATTGAAGTTGGTGTCAATGAAAATCGGTCCAGTGACAACATCAATTAACTAATTAACATCAATTTGAGTTTGACGGTTAATTTCACCATTCATGATAGTGACCATTATTTCTGATTTAGTGATAACTATAGTTATGTAAAAACTTCAAAGGTTTGTACAAGGTAACCAAAAAATTCTTGTCGGTTTTTATAAACAGGAAGCAAATTTAACATATCGTTAGCCTCAAAGTAATCCCCATCGGCATCCAGCACCTTCTGCAAACGTGCCTCCAGTTCCTCAATCCCTTTGTGTGAAAAAATCGGGATTTTTGGACTCAAAGAAGTCCGTGAGTGCTTGTTCAAGTCTGGCTCATTTGTGAAACATTTTCCACGAAGGTGATTGTCCAGGGAATGGAAGAGGTGATAATCTGTTGGCGCAAGGTCCACAGAATGTGGTGGATGACAGTGTGACCTCTATCCCAGTTGTTATATGGTATCTCTGGCCATCCGCGCCATAAGTGGCCTGGCATTGTCGTGAAAGCGCACTACACCCTTGCGATTCACCAATGCTGGTTGCTTCTGGTTCAGTGATGGTTTGGCTTAATGATAGCAGCTTGTAGAGCACCATTTGGCGACTGGTTCGTCCACTTCGGGGTTCATCACAAAGAGAAAGATCTCTGGACATGAACATCTGGAACCAATGCCTAGCGGTGTATTCTCATTCATAGCGTTATCTCCAACAGCTTGATTCGGATACGGAAAAGCCCACCTTAAAGTCATCAAGCAGACAACCCCGAGCGATCTGTTTTGACACCTCCATTCTCTTCGCCACTGCGCAAATGTGACTGCTTGAAGAATGTAACGTGCCTGTATTGCTCAAGTTAAATTTCTCCAATCCCACCTCGACCACTTTTTTGTCACTGTATTTTCATATCAGTAATCACTTCTTCCCATGTTACGTAAGCCGGCCAGGCGGCCGAGAGGGCTAGGGCGTAGGCTTTCTGGTTCTCGAGTCCGCCTGATCGTGGGTTCGAATTCCGCCGTGGGCATGGATGTTTGTGTTTGTTCTGGGCTGCGTACAGATATAACTTGTGTAAAAGGCGCAAAATGACCTTAGTAGTCGACACCATAATTTCTAATAAACCAACTAACCATGTTACGTAACAAAGGGCAATGATTTTTTTTGGTTACCTTGTATTTATAGAATGTTCAGATTTAATGGTTTAATTTCACAACAATGAAATCCGATTCCACAGACCTTTGCAACAAGCCTATATTATGCAAATATTGCGTCATTGTCTTGTTTTTTAATTTGATTTTTTTTTTCCTATTTTAGCCGTCCAGTTGTTTGAGTGATCAGGAGGAAGAGGAGATCTACGGCTATGGCTACGGAGTCTACGCTCGAAGGATCTACAAACACCGTGCCAACCGACTGGCCTGCATCGCCACGCCTCAAAGGTAAGGAAGAAGAAGAGAATAAATAAGAGAAAACAAACATAAATAAATGAAAGGGGCAGCACATGAAAAGAAATCTCGCCCAACAAACCTTCTGTCGTTGTTTCCTCTTTTTGTTGTTCCACTCACTCACTTTTCTCTTTTCCTTCTGGAGAAACAGACGACAAGGTTTTACATATTGGATGAGACTGGGAGACAATCCTGAAAAGTGGGTGGGGATGGAAGAAAGGGATGTGCGTAAAAGCTGGAAAACCAAAAGGGGTTTTCGAGTGGCGAGGGCGGACTGCTTTATGTTTTATGTATAAGACGGTTGGCGCATTATTAATGGCGACGCACCAGTGACACCCCCAATTGTACTTTATTAACTATACATGATACGAGACTGAAGGAATAATTATTTTTTTTTCTTCATTTTTCGCAACGTTATAAATTTAGAATGCCTTCAAGGTATATAATTGCTGCTGCTGCTTCTGCTGGAGAGTACCTTTTTTGGAATTGTCACGTGAAGCTTTTATCGCATTAATGTTTTAATGTACTGCGTAATTAATTTTTTTGTTCTGTGCATGGAAATAATTGGGAGCGTGCGATTTCGTGGCATCACCGTTTCTGCAAGGCAATTACAGCAATGAATCATACGTTTGTCTTAATACAGAGTGACTCAAAAAGGACTTTACATCTTTAAAAGAAAATAGAAATATAAATCAGATTACGTTCAGAATCGGCTGATGTGCCACCTGACCATCGGGGTCCGACCAACAATGGAGGCTGGAAACGAAAAGAACACTGATTGTTAAAAGTTGGATTGTTGCAGGTGATTTTTGATTTCCCAGGCCTCTTTCTCGTCGGCTGTGACTATTGGGTAACGTCAATCACATGTCGTTACAGTTTTGAAAATCGACTGAGGACAACCAACAAAGCTCTCTGCTTTCATCTTCTGGTTGCTCTCATGCGGAAATTTTCAGAAAAATATTGTTTTAGTCCTCATCCTATCCAGATGCTTTTGATCGTAGGCTAGGAGTGACGCGTCCTTATGAAGTTGTAAAGTCCTATTTTGAATCACTCTGTATTATCTAGAAAGCAAGTTCTCCTTTTTCTCAGGGTAAAATGTTATTGCATGTGAGGTCTGGAAAAATATTTTTTTCCGAAACTTCGCTCGCGGCGGGAGAAATAGATTTTTCCCGCTTCTTCTTTTGGGTTTGGTTGTTCATAGAATAAGGAGAGAAAAAAAAAGCGAATTGAAGTTGGGAAAAAAGAATGGATTTTTACTGTCTCTACGTGTTCGCTGGGGCATTTACCGAATCAAGGCCATTTACGAGAAGGTTGGGGGTTTTCCTTCGTACATTTTATCACATTCTCTGTCTCTCTCTCTTTCTCTCTTTTTGTGTGTCTTTTCGTTTATTATTAGTTTATTTATTTATTTATTTATTTTTTATTGGTACACTTGTTTCTTTTCCTCTACGAAAGTAAAGAGAGCGAGAAATGGTTATTGGACCTTTTTAGAAATAAGAGAGGGACCGTAAGAAAACGCTGGCAGAGGAGACAAAGGGAAAAGTGGGAAACGATTGTCACCCTCAGTGGCAGCTTTAGGAAATCACTTCAAAGTACTTTAGTTCCTTGTTTCTATCTCTTTTTTTTCTTCTTCCTTTAACTCTTGTCCACAATTCCTTCAGCCATTTTTACTTGTTTAGTACGTTTTCAGTTTGTCGCTGCCATTTGTTCTCTGTATAGGAAAAGCAAAAATATTAATTCTCAGTTCAAATACAACATACTGTATATAATATTGATAAGTAAAAGTAAATTTTGAAAAATCCTTCCAGAACTAATTTTCTTCAAATTCGTATGTTTCGAGTTGATATGTAGTATTTATCCAGAAAATTAAGAGTGCTTGTTAAAAATTGTCGTTTTCAACCTACAAAATGAAGCTAATTGAATGAATGAAAAAACAAAAATGGATCCATATAATTTTATTGCCACTTGGTTTAACATTTTAGTAAGTTGAAATATTGGAATAGGATAATGTTATATGGCCAAATTTACCAAAAGCAGACACTAAACAAACTTGAAATAACCTAAACGAACGTTATCCGTGAGTCCTTTTCACTGAACAGATAAGCCCCCATAACCGACTATTGCAACAATTTTGGGATTATCGATAGCCTTATCATCGATCATAGAAAGGGCCATAAAATATACAAATATCAAAACAATAACAAAGAAAGATTGCATTAAACATAATTCATCGTTTTAATTTGTTTTCCTTTATTCTCAATGACATCATGAATGCGTGTGGGTATGGAATGTATCAGTTTTTGTAACAATGTCAAAGGAATATCGTTCCAGCTTCTCAAAACGGCTTCCTTTAGGCTTTTTAGGGTTAAATTCTCTATGGGATTCCAGTCAGGACTTCTGGCTGGCCATGCCATTGACTCGGACATGATGGGAGTCAAACCATGCCTTTGTCGAATGTGATGTGTGAATGGGCGCCTTGTCCTGCTGGAAAATCCAGTTGGGACCACCAAGCTGTTGCCCGATAGACTGCAGGTGTTTATCTAGGGTGTTTTGATGGTCTTCCGACTTCTGTCTGCCGTCGATGAACACCAGGTCGCGTTTTCCGTGGCACCCCAAACCATGATGGAGCCGCCGCCCTGAAAAATGTCTTCGGTCCTTAGCCATCTGGGCCATCCAAATTCCAATTTTTTTTTCCTCGTCACTAAAGATAACGGTTTCCCATTCAGATGTCCATGACATGTGATCACGAGCCCACTCTCTTCTGGCAGGTTAAGCTGCACCGTTAGAGGAGGTTGTTTGGCCATTCTCATAGAGGAAATTATTAGCTGCTCTTTGAAGCGATTAGGAACGGTGCTCTTGGAAATATCTCCTACTTCTTCTGCAATTTCTCTCACTGAAAAAGCAGATTCTGTCTCAAGTCGAACCATCTTCCGATCGGCTCGTGCAGTGGTTGATGTTGGTCTCCAGAGCGAGGTTTTGGCTTCCAGTCTTCACCTTTTCTTATGGTCTTGTAGACACCAGGAATCGATTTACCAACGCAACTGGCAATGTCTTTTACTGTTGCTCCTTCGGTCTTCATTTTCCAAATTTTTGCCACTTGGTCTGTAGTGAAATGTTTGATGTCACCCATGGTGAATATGTTCGCGAGATGAATGGTTTGATGATGAAATCCAGTAATTTATATAGGAAAAAAACTAATTATTTATGCAGTTATTTTTTGGTGGAAATAATTTAATAGGGTGAGAGCATTTATCCAGAAATTCTCTCATTTGAATATTTCAAATAATTGACAAAAAATTGAATAAAAATAACCTGAGAGTTACACACACTGGCCAATGAATTAGAAACCCGTGATGAATTACTGTACTGATATGTAAAGCGGGGTCACAGGTCAGAAACGATTGTGATATGCAAATGAATGCAATCATGTGAGGTACATGCTCATTCCAAGCTGCAGGTACAGGGTAGGAACAAGCTGCAGCTGCTCAAGTTGAGCAAAATGGGGAAAACAGCAGACCTGTCTGAGTTCCAAAAAGGAGTTATTGTGGGAGCCCGTCTAGCTGGAGCTACGATTTCCAGGACAGTACAACTGACCGGTATCTCAAAAGTTCAGGTCTCCAAGGTGTTCAGTGCGTGGAAACGGAATCCACAAGAGTTGTCAAAACGGCAGAATTGTGAATCAAAAACCATCAACACAGACAGGGACCGACGTCGTCTGAAACGGATTATGCGGCAAAACCGAAGGTCGGAGGTGGAGCAACTGACGCAGACTTCAATGAAGGATCATCGCAGCCCATCTCCTCCAGAACAATGCGCCGAGAGTTGAAGCGAATAGGGATGGGAAGTCACATGTCAGTGAGGAAGCCCCAGGTGTCAGCAACGAACCGAAAAGTTCTCCTGCAAGTGGTGTAAAAAACGGTGTGACTGGACAGTAGACGACTGGGAAAAGGTCATGTGGTCGGAAGAGTCACGTTACACATTGTTTTGCACCGATGGCCGGCAGAGAATTTGGCGGCAGCCCCATGAAGCGATGGAGCCTTCATGTACTGTGAACATAGTTCAAGCTGCAGGAGGAGGTGTCATGGTATGGGCAATGTTTTTTGGTATGGCAAGGGTCCCCTGATATTCCTTGACAGTCGGGTGAAAGCCAAAGACTGCCTAAACATTGTTGCAGATCAAGTCCATCCTACAATGGTGCATTTGTACCCAAATGGTGACGGGTTCTTCATGGACGACAATGCTACTGTCCATCGAGCAAGAATTGTTCAGGAGTGGTTTTCTGAACATGGCATCGAGTTGCAACATCTGCCGTGGCCAGCGCAAAGTCCGGATTTGAATCCGATCGAGAATGTTTGGGACATGTTGGAAAGAGATATTCGTCGAAGGCATCCGCTTCCGTCTACTATGCAGGACCTGAAGGTCTCTCTGACGAATGCATGGTCTGCGATTACCTTAGCTGCATTGCAACACCTTGTAGAGTCTATGCCAAACCGCGTATGTTCTGTAATTAAAGCCAAAGGAGGGTCAATACCATATTGAACGAAGGTTTCTAATTCATTGGCCGGTTTGTGTATTTTCTTAATTACTCTTTAAGCATGTTTTGAAGCAAAAGTATTTTTTAACAAATTGTTGCAAAAATATTCCAAAAAAATTATATTATACATACTTTTTTTGGACACACCTTAACAGTGAAACGCGCTTGAATGATGCTAAGTAGAATCCTACATCCAATTAAAACTTAATAGGAAATACAAGTAAAGTTTGAAATTGTGTGGAGTGGCTCGTTTGCAGATGGAACACTATACAAATTCATAACTGAATGCGTCGTTAACGAGTATCTAAATTCGATGTCTGGTATAGCTTTTATGTTGCGAAGATACCCATCATTGATGATGGGAGTGAGAGTGAACTTTTTTATACATTTCTTCTGTCCTGCATTTTTAAGAACATTTGGTATGCCTTTCGGCAATTGCTTATGCAGCAGCCCCGCATTTGCATAACTCCTCTTTTCTGCTAGAAATCTCTTTGAATGTCATTTCAGGAACCTTAAATTCGGAGTCGTTATCACTGTTCTTCGTTCTAAAAAAAAAAAAAAAAAAAAAGGAAAAAAAACACATTTACGCGGGTAAATAAATCGGCAATAAAAGTCTTTAGATGAAGACCAGCGCTTTTTATTGTGGTCTGCAAATGCGCAAAAATACCACGAATTGAAAAAACGACCATAAATTCTGATTTAATGGACCCCGTTTGCAATGGATTTCGAATCTGGTGGACAATAATCTGCCGCGTCTGTTTATTATTTGGATTTATATACATAAAGTGATTTTATAATAGAAAAATATGGGCATGGTAGAGCATTGACCGTAAATTGTACTGTTTTAATGAGTTCAAAATGACACTTCTGCAAATCAATATCCAGTTAAAATCTGTGTTGAGGTTATTTGAATGCTGGAAATTGTCTTTTCTGTGATTTAACAGATAAAAAGAATGGACAGAATATAAAATCAAATTGTTTTATGACTTTTTTCATAGTCCAATGTATATTATGTCAGAGAATGTTTTGTTATTATTCTATCAGAAAATGTATATCATTCTGTCAGATATAAAAATAATTTAGGAAAATATGCGCAAATCAAGGATGGCTTATCAAAATTAATTTTAAATTTAATTTTAAAATCGCATTGCATCTTTGTACAGAATTAGATAATTGGACACAACTCATGAAGACGTTTTGGAAAGTTTTTGCCTCCAAGGCCATAACTTCAGAAGTTTACGACATACTGACGAGGTATGCATCTCATGAAAGCTTGGAATGACATCTACCAGACAGTGACTTATTTTTCATCGTATTCATCATTCCTGTCCATACAAATGCGTCAACGTTAGACAGTTTTTTTATTTCCATCGGCGAAGAAATCGGGCGTCTTTTGCCGGCGCCACTACTTCTCTCACCTCCTCATCACTGATGGATCGGTGACCCTTCAGATGTTACGGGTCGTTTATTGCGCGGCTGGTTATGCAGGCTTATTATGCCTGGATTGCTGCCTTTATCATTCCTTGCCCAACTTTTGACAATACGTATTCTTGGATATTCATGGGTGCAGCACAGTCCTCCGCGGTGCAGCACATTGTTTCAACCGAACCTCCATGTACGTCGCCATTTTCTCACCCATTCTGGGCACGCTTGAGTTTGTAGATGGCTAGTCAATGATTCAGACTTTCCTTTCAACCCAGTTTCACGTCCGTATCTCGCAGATTTCTGAAACTATTGCATAAAAGACCAATTTTTTTCAAAACGTCCTCGTCGAGGTGAACGAGAGACAGGGTGGACACTGAAAGATCACCTGATTCATAAGTGTTTGGAACCAATGAACGTTGGATTGTTGCTCAGACCCTGATGGTCAGGTGACTTTTGAGTGCCCAAGCCTACCTTTTACGTTGACCTCGGTCCTTGTATGCTGACATCACATGAGTAAAATGAACTGAATGGTTGACGCTTCAGTAGAACACAAGCCATCATGGACTGTCAAAGTTAAATCTGGTTTCTTAATTTCAATATATTGTATGGATATTTATTTTAAGAAAATTTGTCATATTGAAGGATGGTTCTAGGCGAGATTTCCCAGTTCTATCCATTGATGAATGCCGTAACCCTGGTTTGATTAAAAAAAAAAAAAAAAAAACAGTTGAGATTGCGTGGTACTGCATTCACGAAATCTGCCGTTTTGTTGCCAATGTTTTTCAATTTTTTGATTTTGACTTCAGATTCGTATAGAGCATCAAAAAGTAAGTAAACGTTATAATAAGCACAAGTGTCCTTCCTATCAGTTCGGGTAAATGCCCCAAATGGTGGTTAAAGTTAAAATTTTGGTCCTTCGCTCCAGGTCACGGTACCAAAATGTTTAACTCTAACCACTATTTTGGCCTGTTCCCGGATAGATAGGGCATGTGTACCTAGTATAACTTTTACTCACTTTTTCGTTCTCTATCTTAATCTGAAATCGAAATCAAAAAATTCGAAAAAAAAATGGCAGCAGAACGACACCAACTTCGCAAATCCAGTAACGATGAAAATTGGCCGGAATTTCTTGAATTTCTTTTAGGTTGTTTTTTTGGAATTTGACTTGCAAATGAACCTGGCATAAAGGTACTGGTATCGTGATGTGAGAAGTTTATAGCATCGAATGGTGCTTATTTTGGTTAATAAAAATGTGTTTACTGTGGTTTGAATCTTCACTACTAAATCCGATATTTCATGTGCGACAGCCTCATAGTTTGGTCGTTTCTGCAATTTACTATTGGTTGTGCGGGATTTCGGGTTAGTGAATTTTTGTAAGCCCTCTTCATGTTGGAGGCTGTGGATTTTTGTAGAAGTAAATGTTTCTAATTTTTGAAACTAATCTGAAATAAATTTTCTTCCTTGTTTTCAGAATCCACATATACTTTTCAAAAGTTTAGGTTTATCGGATATAATCCCACTAAATTTTCTAGAAATTTCGCTTCATATGACCGACTTACATTCTACGGTGATATCTGATTATTATTATTATTATTATTATTATTATTATTATTATTATTATTAT
>JAHWFO010026864.1:634899-655307 GCA_023313115.1 Rhysida immarginata
TATTATTATTATTATTATTATTATTATTATTATTATTATTATTATTAAGATTTAGGTTGAGAGTCGAACCCTTCGAGGTCTGTGACAATCTACACAAAAATGGTTTAATGGTAATAATTAAATGATCTAAATCATATGTCAATAATAATAACTGGAAAATGGCCATACCCCCATCCCGATGCTTTAATCACTTAAGCCACTATTAAAGCCTTGTTCTCAAGAATGTATTTTGCTAGCAAATAATCCTGGCTTGAGAACAAGGCTTTAACTTGTGTGCTCATAGGACATGTTTTCCGAAGGTCCCTAGTTGGAGTCCAAGTCGTAGAATTTTCTGTATTAATATATCAACAGCTCACATTAATTAATAAGCAAACAAGTTAAAACATTGCTTTACCGTTTAAAAAAATATTTTTAAAATCAGATCACGTCAAAGTCAATTGGCTTCTGTAGGCTTTGTCCCGTTCTAATTGGGAACTGCCGCAGCTGCAACTCCAATGGAGACGTCTAAGGTGACTGAGAGTGGAAAGGGGAAAATGTAACAATACGAGAAAACAGAACAGCAATAGCTCGTCTTGTTGTCTCTTTATCTTATCAGCGGTGCCTTGACAAGGGCACCCACACACGCATTCCTTTCTTTTCTCCCGCTAACGAGACAAGGGGTTGGCCGGTGAATTGGATGGCTTAAGCTCCTAGAGACTTCCGTCTTATCGGGACAGAAGAAAGTTGGACAGACCCAACGACAACGATGAGTAATCCCGAGGAAGAAAGTTAAGTGTGTCTGCGTATGTGTGTGAGTGTGTGCTTAGATATATATATAAAGAAAAGACAGTAGAAATGGGAGGGAATGCATCCGATTTCCTCTCCCAGTTTGTTGTTTTGTGTCGTGTCTGCTTTCACCAATTGGGAATCTCCGTTTCCGTCTAAGCACCCGTCGCCAGCAATTTGTCTCTTTGCTAGAGAAACACTTGCAACCGCTATCAAGCAGCGATGTTATCTGGAAATGCCAAAGACGAAAAAAGTGGGGGTGGGGAAGAAGTCCTTGGAATTGCTGTATTTTCTACTTTTGGGTTCTTTTTCTTCCTCTGTTTGTATTAAGAGAAAAGGATTTTTTTTTGTTCGTCTTCGTTTTGGTTTCGCGTGCCTAACAAATGCCGACGTTAGATGTTTTTGGAAGTAAAATCGCTTAAAAAGATTAAAGTTTGTTCTTTGGAGTTCTTTTTTTGGGTCCTCTGATAAAGAACGTTTTAAAGAGTTTTAGAAAGCGAATTTTTTTTCAAAAATGGAGTGGGTTTCTTTCGGTATATTGTTTCAGAAGAAGCAAATTCTAAATTTTTAAATTTGCAAAAAATAAAGTAAATGCAACCTGGTTGTAAAAAATTTCAAAACTTTAGCTTTATGAGTTTCTTTGCATATTGGATAGGTCATGAAATAAATGTGGACATTAAACAAAAGTTAAGAAACAAAGTGCAAAGGTTTATTTGCAATTTCGTGTGACGAAGTCAGATATCGTAAGGTTTAGCAGTCCGTAGGCCACAATGTCATTGCCTGTGTCTTTAGACATGTTATATAGAAACACTGCATTCATTGCTTTGTGCAGGTAATCAATATGTAAACCAAAATCACATAGAGTTTACAGTAAGTGCCCTCCATCAACCTGCTGTAAAACGTACATTCGATGAACATCGCTCTCTATGGCAAATCGTAACTGACTTGGATGTATTATCGCTCATATAGCGTAAGCAGCTAAGTTGGGAATATCGCCCTTTAATTAAGAATCCCCATAAACAGACATCACAAGGGGTCGATTCTGGTGATCGTGGTGGCCATGCTGTCGGAAATCATCGGTGAATTAGTGGCGCAATTTAAGCATTATGAGTTGTCGGTAATCCAAATTGATGAAACATGATTTGTGATCCAGTATATACCCAACAGTTGTCACTACCTATCCAATATATACATTACAGCGAAATTAGCGCCAAATGTCGCCGTAGCGGAAATTTTTGAACTAAATGTTTAATTTAAGAAATCGAAACCCCATGATCAGGAACGTGTGCACACAAAATTTAGTTGCATTTTGACCTACAGTTTTTTGGTCACAGAGCTCTATACCCCTGTTTAATTGCTCTATACACTCTGTACATATACTTTCCCATGCACTCAGTCACATGATTACGGGGAGCTGTTTGGATCATTTTTTTTGGATAAAAGAGCGAAGATCGAATCTTGTTGCTTTTGCTTAAGTAGGTCCACTTTTTCCACTCACCTCCCCTTAGTTCCAATGAAGATGTCGCTCATACAATTTCCACGCGTTGGTCTTGCGCTCTGCGATAGGACGTTGCAGTATTTTGTAAAGTTGTTCCATGTGCAAATTTTGGTTAATAATGCAACTTACAGTTGCCTTATTCCTCTACGTTGGATTTTGGGATTCGATTCTAGCTTGACTTTCCTCATCACTTTCTTTGGCTTAGGGTACTTCTTACTATCGCTGAACTTAGTTCTTCTCCCAGACATTTGTTACTCCGGATTAATGTTAAATTAGGATGAGAAATTTAAGGAAAACCTCTAGCAGTCAAAGGGGAATCCTAGTGATTGCGTAGCAGTCTTTAGGGCACTAGTAGAAATCGATATACTGGCACGTGTTCTATTTTCAAATCTAAGATATGCTAAATAGTACGTCAAACAACTCGTAACGACGAACCATGACCGAATTTTAGAAGGACCTGCTGGATTTGACCACCAGTTGTAAGATTCTCATATTTTATGTATTTCGTTGTTTAGTCGATTGCTTCAGTTGTTTATACAGGGTGATTCAGAAAGGTCGGTCAAGAATGAAATACCATGTACAGTTTGTAGCGAGAACAATATTTTTCCTATAAATATGGGCCGGAAATGCATCCTTACAGAGATAATGCAACTTGTACGAGGTAGGAATGACATTACCATAGGTGTTCAAAATGCCTCGTAGTCTCGAAGTCGTTGGTCTAGTGTTTGAAACGCCCGGCGATGTGGGTGATCACGGTCTGGAAAACGCTGTTGGTAAATCCTTTCCGCTTCAGTAGCATTACCCTGTGCCTCGCCGTAGACGAGATGCATATCCGCCAGCTCCGCATTAGTCAAGCGGTCCATTGTACGACAGTGGAGTTACATGTTTCGTTTCCTCTCTTTTAAAGGAGAGAACACGAACAATTTACATGTTTAGATCCTAATTTACATGGACCCTAGCGTTACCGTCCAGGTAACGCATATCCATTCCTATCTCGTACAAGTTGCATTATCTCTGTAAGGATGAATTTCCGGACCCATGTTTATAGGAAAAATATTGTTCCCTGCTACAAACTGTACATGGTATTTCATTCTTGACCTACCTTTCTGAATCACCCTGTATGGACAACTTGAGACAACTGAATATCTCGAAAACTAAGCATTGTACGAAAGAAATGTCCAAAATCAAAAGTGAATTATTTCGCGGGGTAAATTCATTAGTTAAAAAATTACCCCTTCTGAAAGGGGCTGGGGGAGGGGGTAACATTGAAATCTTAAATAGGAATCCCTATTTTTAATGGTATATTCAGATTGTGCACAATATTCGAGAAATGTTTTATTCTTGGTGTTTTTCAATTGATCCAACCGTTTAGGAGATAGAGGCCTTGAAAGTGTGGAACTTTTAAAGTTTTGAACCCACTTTTATCGGTACCATTAAAAATACGGGTTCCTATTTAAGATTTCAAAGTTGCCCCTCCGGCCCCCCCCCCCCCCCCCCCCCTCATAAGGGGTGGGTAATTTTTTAACTAATGAATTTCCCCCGCGAAATAATTCACTTTTGATTTTGGACATTTTTTCGTACAATGCTTAGTTTCCGAGATATTCGGTTGTCTCAAGATAAATGCCTCACCCTGTATATGCTTCCATCATGTATGTAAATATTTTACAAAGTAATGTAAGTAAATGTGTACATTTTTTAAAAATATTTTAAGGCTCTTTCACCCACTGATGGGTCATCAGAAGTCTATGGGAAAAGTGAAACGATGCACATAGTTGTTATGGTCCCCCTCCAATGACCACACAAACGCGCTTAGATGATGAGTAAAATCTTTTAGATACCAAACATGTCACATGGAAAATTGAAAAGAACAAGGTGCATGAATATAAATAACTCCAAATGTTTAATAAATGAACAGTGAATAATAAAGTACACTTAATGAGCAGTGAATTTTGCTCAGTAACTGATTTAAAGACAAAATATTCAATTAACAATGTTAGCGTATAATGTTATTAAGTACTGTTTTCGCCAATCGATAAATATAGTTCCAAGATTGTCGAAATTTGTTCAGTGGTAGGTGTTCTAATGTCACCATTATGATACCCCTTTAGAAACTTTTAATCCCAAAATATGTTATTCTTCAAACAACTTGTAACGAGGTGCTATGATTGAACATGATGAGTAATTAGTAAGTTCGAAGATAGTCGAAATTGGTCCAGTGGTAAGTGTTCTAATGATGCCATTATGGTACCATTGGAAATTTTCAATAACAAGATATGGGCATGTTATATGTCAAACAACTCGTAACGACGTATAATGAACGAATATATAAGAATAATTAATAAGCTCGAAGATGGTCTAATTTGATTCAGTTCATTGTTTTCAAAAATGATTCAAAAAAGTTTGGACTTGTGTGACGTCGACTAACATATCAGCACGTGGTTATGTCATTTCTTAACGGTATATTTATAAAACTTGATTTAAAAAATAAACAACTGGGGAAATATTCAGGGATAAATTGAATTTTAAATGCCAAAGTAGACACACTGTTCTTCGATGAGTTCTTTTATTGCCCCCTCAATCGCGAGATGTTCTAATCCGACGAGGCCCTCTGCTTGCAGCGGGCAGCTAATTGATGGACGACTTGAACCAATCAATGGAGTGTTTCTAATTATTAACTAATTAAATAATTAATCACATGTCAACAGAGGGTTGATTCGGGCGGAAAGAACGGGAGAATGAAAATTTTGATGCATTTTAATTAAATTTAATTAACCCTCCTTCATCTCTTTTTTTAAAAATTCCTTTTATTTTTCAAAGAAAAATTCGATTCTCCTCCATCTTGTAACGGCCGAGGGAAATTTATGAAAGGAAGCACCTCGTAATTAACTAATTAATCAATTAATTAATACACACACACAGGAAACGGACGGAAGGGAGCCTTCTATCGGAGATCGCAAAATTAAACTCTGTAGCCAAATAGAAGAGATACTTACAACATTTATTACGCGATTTTTATTCTATATGATGAGCGACAATAAAATCTAACCTCTACGATCTCTTGCTCCCCTCAGTGGATATAAAGCTCGGGTTCCTGGAACCCAATTAGAAGGGAAAAATTTTATCGTGTTCTGGCCCTATTTTTGAACGCAACTCCAAATGGACGTTCTTCAGACCCCCTCCAACTATAACGGATGCTCACTTGTGGGATGGTGTTTAATGAACGTCTCCAGTTTTTCGCGGGCCCATAAAAATTGGAAGCGAGCGATGAATATGGGGTTGGGGAAGAATAGGAAAAAGAGCGCTAATTGAATTCTCACAAGAATAGAAACACAAAACTGTTTGGGAAGGGAATGGTCCGGAAACTGTCTTTTTGTGTCCCGCGCTTGAATTCTGGCTATAAATGTCAACAAGAAGAATAGGGAAGGTTACTCCCCCCGGAACTGTTAAACACTACTAATGAACGCAGTGTGTTAGATATTTATTTTCTTAAATTCTTTCATTGATTTATACAGAGTTATAAGCTAATTTTAGTATTAGCAGCGTTTTTGGCTAGAATCAACACTGACGTATCCGAATGTTCAGCCGTTCTAGGCCAACCATTTTTAAAATGGATCGGTAATCTCAACCATATGTCCGTTATGCAATTATTAAACAACTAAAGATAGTCTCTATAGGTTGGACTGTATTTCTAGTTATTACCCCGCCTAAAATTGACGGAATTAGTAGAATCATCATCTGCTCTAGGATCTGTTCCAAGCCATTATCGATTCCAGGCATTTTCCGTTAGAATTTAAAAGTTCATTAATAATGCCGGTATTTACGTCTGGAGATCCAAAAGATTTCGAAAATTATCGCACAATTAGAACGCGGCTTGCGTCTGCCATTTTAGCGGAAAAGATAATCTTTACTGATACCATCACTTACATATGGGCTACCCTATATGCTACCCTCTGATAAAATTTACCTGAATACTTGAATATCTCGGCTTTCTTAAACCGAAAAGATAACCTGATAATCATTGCTACTGATACAGTAAAATTCCGTTACAATGTACCTCACTTAACGTACATTTCAAAATAACGTTCAAATTTAAAATCCCCGGCAGAAATCTTATTACTTTAATGTTAATGTTAAGGTAAGCTATTCCCTCATTACAGAGGTTGATTCATACTTATTTTACAGATTTTCAGGGGCTATCCTAATTCAGGAGACCTTTTTACCATGATCGACGATGCTCGATTTGAAAGCCCTGTCTTTGCACTACAGCTCAGCACCGGAGTTTCCGCTGTAGCAGGCTTGATTGCAGAGTACTGTCGGGTATTCCTGACCATACCTTCTTTACTGCTTTCCATATGCCATCCATGGTTCGAGGTTGCCTGTCACAAAGACCCCGTTTCAAAACACCAAAACCGCAGAAATCCATTGGCGACGAATCGGGTGACTATATAAATGGTATAGCGCGAATTCCTGTTTCCTGCTCCATCCTGGTCGTGTAGGCAATCGTTGACTTAGCCACGCTTTGTCCTGGTAGATCCGCACATGTCTAGCCTCTGTGCCATAGAGTTGGGATTTCTTGGCGGTAAATGGGTTCTAAGTTGTTAGCCTTTATAGTATATGCCGCATTAATTTTCACGTTCTTTTCAACCCTTCGAATCTGTAACTTGCCTTTGTGACTATCAAAAAACCTCGTGGAAAAATTTCACGACATTGACGGACCCAATCATAATGTCGTTTTCCATCCTTAGAACGAAGAAATATTGCACCAGGCTTGTTTGTATCGCACAGGTAGACCCATGCTTCATCCAAAGTAATAACAAACCGCCATCTATCACCTGCTAAATAACGTTCGTAGAGCTTCCTGCAGTTGGTCTTTCTCTCGGCCGCATCCTGTGAACGTTTGGCTTCAGATGCTTTACAAGCTACAAATCCTGAGAGATTATGCGGCTTATTGTTGTCTGGGAGACTCCTGCATGTCGTGCTATTGCTCTCTGTGTTGCAGGCTTTTCCTTTAGCACGTGATCCTCCACCTTCTTCACAACCTCGAACTATGGATGGCTTATGGAAAGCAGTAAAGGAGGTATGGTCAGGAATACCCGATAGTACCCTGCAATGAAGCCTGCTACACTGGAAATTCTGGTGCCGAGCTGTTGTGCAAAGACAGGTCTTTCAAATGGAGCATCGTCGATCATGGTAAAAAGGTCTCCTGAATTAGGATAGCCCCTGAAAGCCTGTGAAATAACGATGAATCAACTTCTGTATAACAATCATAAGTCGAAAGCCTTGCTCTGATTAGTCAACACCTGTAAGTCTCCTTTTTTTTCAAAGACGTTATTGCTTCCTTGCCACGTGTGTGCACAAGAACAGCGCCAAGGAATAGTTGACAAGAGATTTTTTTCAGGAATGGCCACTAAAATTCAATTTAGATGTGGATAGAGAAAAGAGAACTTAAACCCCTGTCACAAACTTCTGATGGTGATTCTCCACAGCGAGATGAAAATAAAAGTTCATTTAAACATGGTTCGGATAACGAACCGTTTATGAGATTTCCGCAGTTAAAAGTGAAATTTCAGGAGCTGGTTTTTCTACTCTGTGGATGGCAGGTGACATAAAATGATGCAGATTTAGCTATTTATAAAAACCTAGATCAAATCTTGAAAAACAAATCCATACTATTACACTACCATAAACTGCTACCGCCGAAGTTAACAGTTGGGCCATCTAACTGGAAAAAGGTTTAGCGTGACTTCGCATTACCTAGCAAAGTCTTTCATTGCAACAGCCGAAAGGACCGTTTGCGTAGATAATGGTGATCTTTTGCTTATGGACCTGGCCTTCACAACTTACGCAAATAGAACATGGAGCTACCGATGAACCTTTTTGATGCGGACAGTGGATCCCATTACTTTCTGGAAGACCTTTGTTAGTTGTGCAAACTCTATTATGCCGCTTTGAACGGATCAACCTGGTTAAAACACATGAGCTTTTGGTGTTGGTGAGACCATGACATTACGTTCTAACTCCTAAATCATTCCTTTTTTATGGTTATATCATATCTTGATGATTTGAGCAGCTTTAACTAGCTTATGGAATATGGAGTATGTTGAGGCAATTGATGTGTCTGACAACTAGAATACCTTTTTGGAAATCTTAAAATATTACATCAAATAACAACGGTTTGGGTATATTTACTATTGCTCTCGGCAACTGTTTTTTATGTAAAGCATAGTATAGCATTCTTTTAAGGGTTTCAGATTTCAAATGATCAATGCACACGAAGTACGTAATTACAAGCCGTCAGCTATATTACCCACACAAAAGTTTTGTCTGGGGGTTTTGAACTGCCAAAACCTGCTGACGCCACTTTATGCGGCTATTACAGCAGCCACCTTTTGAGGTATCTTCGAAACTAAGTTGTGGAAGACATTCATTGAAATTTTCCGCCATTCCTTTTGCAAAACCTCACTGAGGTAGATAATGGTAGTTGGTCGCTGCTCCAGAGACCTTACCTGCCATTCCAACTCGTCGCATATTCAGCTGACATTCCACATATTACACCCTTATCGAATTCCGGCATCTCTGGACCATGCGCCATTTCTTTTACAATGGTATTTCTCATAACTGCACTTGGTTTAAGTCATATGAGTGCATTAATCTATTGTCACGGGGTGTGCAATTACTTTTTGGTAGATAGTGTATTTTCATATTCCTAGATAAGTTATTATTTTGAAAACTAGATCATCTAAGTAGAACATCCTCTTTTATATCAAAATTAATCATTTTTCACGTGTTTCATTCCAAAAATGATTATCTCTATGGACATGCCGTTGTCCATCTGTTGTCAAATTATCTCTACAAGTGTCAAAATTTGAACATAATCTGCACCATCTGATCATACATTATTGAGGTTTATGTGAACGATATTCCTTGATTTATCATACAATTCTGCGTACGAACTTCGTTGGAAATTACCGCGCGCAATATAAATACACGAAACGTTCAAAACTTCAGTGAAAGTAATGACTCATAAATTTATCGTGGATTAAAACTCGTTAAACTTGAACGAAATTAGATCACCCAATTCAAATGCTATTAAAATTAATATGGACTCCTCTTAAAAGAGAATGAACCTATCGACGCACTTCGATGCAAGCACCGCAGGCCAATAGACAAAACTCCCTGATAAGCAGATACGACAAGAAATTCGTTTTAAGTTAGTAATAAACTGACAACAATGTTCATGGAATGTGCTTTAATTGATTATAAAAGGGTTATTGAGCTGGGGAGAGCTTACATATATTCTTTATACACTTGAAAATAAGGCTAGGACTATCTAAGTTGAAGTTAAGTATACGAGGGTTGGTCTATAAATGACCAGCCAAAGACTATAAGGATACTATATAAGGGTTGGTCAATAAATAAGACTCGTACAATAAGGGGTTGGTTAATAAACAACCAGCCAAAGACAAGATACTGGAATACAGGCCTTTTATTGCGGCAAGTACTTGTCCCCATTATTCAGACACTTTTCCCTTAGGATTCAGAAAGTCACTTTCTTGCGACGCGCCTCGTGTGGCTTGCGTCCTGGTGCTCTTCCTTTTAGCTACCGACCCGGTCTCCAAAAAAGGTTATCATTCAGGCATTAATCGATCTTTTATCTGGTGTTTGTTTATCTATAATTAACTTGTTTCTCGTGTGAACAGTGATGGATGATTTTGTTTTGAGCGAGCCTTACTACACTCTGCGCCCTCTTTTGTTGTCGATGCCAGTTTCTGCAATAAACGAATAGATCAGCTAACACTTTTGCACTTTCTTCGTTATTTGATAAAATTATACATGATTACGTTATTATGTTCAAAAGTTATTCAATATTATGGATATCTTCTATGGATATCTTGTAAGAGCTAAAGAGAAAGAGTGTCAGTCATTTGAGACACTTCTATTCCTCTTGTTGGTGATCTGTAAGAACCTGACGTCAGAATTTCAAAAATCTAAATATTTTTGTATGGACACATAAAGCCATAAGTTTCAGTAATGAAGTTTTTAAGTCCGTTGTTTTGGTAATGCGTACTCGCATTCTCAACTGCGTTTTTATTATTTTAACATGACAATGTTTTAAGGCTGTATTACAAGGTCCATTATTTAGAGAATCTAGGGAATTGAGATCACGCTAGATGCCGCATAAGTCGCAATGGCCCTAGAGAGCCTGTATAAGGATCGTATCAACGTCGCATACGTCCTTATACAGGCTCTCTAAATGGCCCAAGTGCGATCTATGCGGCACCTAGCGTGATCAAAATTTCCTAACTTGTACAGTTATTTTATTTACATAGCTGATGCTCAATGTTAAGAGTGAGCTGTGTAATGCATTCACGTTGGCTTATCAATTATTTATTTAAAAATTTTGCAGAGAACACTAAAAATTATGGCCCAGTTCAATTTCGACTCTATTGAAACTGAATATGAAACTAAAGTTTCTAGCTCCCGATAGGGCGGCGCTGCATACGCAGCTGGACCCATTACATGCAGCACCAACGATATAAAATCAGTAGATCGCTCAAGAGCTGCTTTCAGCGCCACCACCGCGTCCCCATTTGAAAGGCTGGCGGCCTTTGCTTTGGTTGGCAAAAAATGGCCTTCATCGTATGTTTACGTTTGAAGTTTGCGTAGACAAACACAGTAAAACTCAATGCCGATTTCTTGTCTAGCTTTAAATTGTAGTAATAGATATATTAAAGGTTCACCACTGACCTTTCACAAGTGTGTTTTTATCTTTCTGCGTCTTAAAATGTAAAAATCCTGGTCATCTTTTATATCATAGTTGTTGATACATAAAAGATGTCGATATTCAACCATGTTACCGTCGTTTCAGTGATACCAGAATGATTGTTTAGAGGTATTTATGAAATTATATACCGCATTTATTAAAAAGCTTCTAAATTTGGGAGAAGTCGCTTAAGAAATTTCAGACTACAAGCACGATGTTGGTGGGGGGGGGGGTGCTTTCTCAGCTGGCGACAAAGCGGATATATAGTAATGGCGCTTTGGCTGGCGATGTTGTTCTGCCAACCACAGTAATGGCGCCTACACTAACAATAGAGATTAGTTCCACTTCTCGCCGCCTTCAAATTGCACCTAAGATGGCGGCCACATAACGCTATAGAGTTTGTTTCTCGGTTTTGTGGCCTTCAAATTGCACCTAAGATGGCGGCCACATAAGCGATCTACTGATTTTATATCGTTATGCAGCACCATCTTTCAATTGAGTTCCCGCCCTATCGGGAGCTAGAAACTTTAGTTTCATTTTTCAGTGAAGCTTGACGACCATTTATTTCTATATATACATACAGTGTATAAACGCGACGGGCCGATTGTTGACATACAAACTTTGACTTTGGTAACAAGCCAATAACAAGCGAGAAATTGAAGGAAGTACTATCCACTTAGAAGGACTTCTTCTTCTGTGGCATTACTTACTTTTACAAATACCTTTCTATGTAAAAGGAGCCTCTTCAAGAACTTAATTTTGCATGAGTCGTATCCTAAATCTAATTGCTATAAAACTTGGAAATCTGAATATCAGGCCTATTCACAAGTGAACGAAAAACTCCGCGACCTGGTACCCGAAAGAATATCGCTCTAGCTGCTATGACCAATTGAGCTATCGCGGACACAAGAAAGCAGTGCTCTCCCTAAATGTCTTGTGGACTTACATGAAGTTGAATATCAGAACAGGCCCCCAATTCGCTGGTGAGATGGTAGTTGATAATAGAATAGCTGACTCGAATAACGTAGTAAGTCAATTTTGGATAGATTTGAAAAACGGTTAAAAAAACATTTTTGAGCTTATACAGATGTTTCTTTAAACATATCTAGGAATGAAAACTGCAAAATCTTATTGTATACTTTCGATTTTACATAAACAGATAGCAACATGTGGTACCAAAATGATACCACGATTTAGGAAAAAATTGACTTGCAACGTTGTTCGAGTCAGCTATGCAATAGTAATATGCAAGGATGGGTGAAAAAATATGCTAAGATGAAAAATGAAAGGAAAAAGTTCGCGATCTGGATTCGAACGAGGGACCACGGCGGACACTGGTACAGCAAGACTGTCTCTAAGTATCCTAAAGCCTTTTAAGTAGACGAAGTAATAGCGCAGACACACATTTCGCAGATTAGGAATTCTTCCTCTCAAACCATCACTATGCTGATGAAAAAACATAACAAAGTAAGCAGGCGCCCATTTGGTAGAAGCGACGAGCTAGATGTTCGTGTTCACTGGTTCGAATTTACAATCTTTCCTTTCGTTTTTCATCTCAACATATTTACCTTGTGATGGAGCATTGTCTCCAGTATTTAGTTCTTATTTTTATTATGGGTGAAGAAGTTTAAGGTGAAACCAAGATTGAAGGCAAATCGCATACTAGTAGGCTATCGAGTGCTAGAAAATAGATTTGATACGCAATACAGTATCATTGGTGGATAGTATTTTGAGTAGATAAACAGTTACTTTACTTATATATATGTTGTCTGTTGTTGCTAATACGGCAGTTACGAACTGACACGCATTACTTTCTGCATAGCCCTCGTAAATATTCGAAAGACGATTTTTGGCCAGATTTTTTGACTGGGATTCCTGGCTATAGATCCTTTCCCGGAGAATAATACAACAGTTGGCTGTCTTCCGGAATGGATTGTCTTTTTACTTTTTGATTAGATCAGCATCTCTTGCCTCCGCCTTTTTACTTAGGGCTTTATGACTATAAGAGACCCCGTAACCATAATCTATAATTTAAACTTTTTATATCTCTTGAAATTAGGTTTTTATTTTATTTCACCGCAAAAGATTCTTTTTTGATGACTTCAGAAGTAGACAGGACGATGAATCCCCCTTTCTCTTGCTCTTTTTTTTCTTGGGAGAGGATTGAAAAATAAATTGGAGTTTACCGAGATGGGAATGGTTTATTTTCCCTAAAAATGATGATGTCACCAGAAACGGAATGGTTGGTAAACAGGTCGATGGTCATGCAGACCAATTCGGTGATTGTGATACAAGTGATGATGATGATGATGATGGCGGTAGTGGACGAGACTCCCCAACGTTGGATTAATGACGTTTGGCATCGAAGACTCCTTCCACGAAACCCTTTTTTTTCTTTTTCTTTTTTGGTATCTTAGGATGTTGTCTCTTTTGGCATTGGGCCACCAGTTTCATCTCCCGTTAAGTTCTTTTTGCAGTATATAGATGTCTCGTTTGATAAAAATTTATTTTCCATTTTAAAAGAAAGAAAAAGATTGTGTCGGCTAGAAAAGATTTTAGTTTTTTTTCTTTTCATTGATCTAATGTTGGTAAGTAATGTCCCGCTTCGATTGAAAAGAAAGATAATTGAAGAATTTAAAAAAAAAATTTAGATTAAAATTAACAGTCTACATTGCGAGTTTATTTTAAATTATTAATTTATTTGTATTAAGATAGAAGACCAACGTGATAAGAATAAAACACTGAGAACACAAATCCGTTATACATACACTGACCATTGAATTAGAAACCTATGTAAATATGTTTTAATCTGTTTTTACTCAAAATAGTTTGAAGTCATGTTATGTTAAGAAGAAGTTGGGTGAGCCTAATCACAGATGGAGAAAAAGAAGAACTTAACTGACTTCGAAAAGTGGTTGTTCCTTGTGGTACTCGTCTAGCTGGAGACTAGATTGAAACAACTAAGTAGCTGATACAAATTTCTTATTCCTCTATTTACACGAGAACTGCGTTCAGAGTCGGGATCATTTTCTTGAAAAATGGCCATATTACCTAAACCTGCTATTACCTATCGACACGGAACAATTAACATGATAGGCCCATTGGCTTAGAGCTTTGGTTATCATGATTGGCATGATTTTTTATAATTGAATTTTTTGGAAAAGGAAATCGCATTTTTGGCGTAAGTGAGAAACAAGCGTTATAACACCGAAACAATGGTTTCGAAGTAAACCAAAACTGTAAAATGGAATTTACACGGTAAGAGCTCCACTGTCCCGATGGAAAAACTATTTGCGAAGTCGGTCGTTCTGTTGCCAATGTTCTTCGAATATTTTTGGTTTCCACTTTAGATTCGGATAGAGCAGTGATGACCAGTAAGGTCTTCTCGTGTGGCTCTCCGAAAGATAGGTATTAAGATTTATGGGGTGGGATGTCAAACAAGAAGTAAATTATCAGTTTAAAGAATTAGGCCGTCACTGGGACAGAGCATCAAAAAGTAAGTAAAACTTATAATAGGCACACATGTTCTGTCTATTTGGGAACATGGCTAAAATGGCAGTGTCCCTCGCTTTATGCGGTTAATTGGTTCTATGAAATAACGCGTAATACGAAATCGCGTAAAAAGATTTCAGTGCGGTCTTAACTATTTATAATTTCTCCAGTGATATATCTTTTTTTCATTTTTTGGTCTAGGAAGTATTTTGGTTACAATTATCTTTTTTCCCATAATGTTTGCTTTGCAAAAGACTCCAACAATGGACCTTACTAGTTCTAACAAAGGGACATTACGACCTCGGAATTTTAGTTTAATACGACACTTCGTATAGTTGTAGTGTACCTTTAGGATATTAATATACTTAAATATTAAGGCTCACTGATCAGCCAATTTTGAAAAAAAGACGGTTTAAAGTTTCGAGCACCATACATAAGGGAAAGTTTTCCTCTTTGATTCTAAGTGATCCGATAGCTCAGACGGCAGCGTGGTTGCTACTCACAAATCAAATTATTAGTGTGAGGTGGCGGTTTCGAATCCCAGTTGTAACAATTTTTTTTTCTTTACCTAAATAATTATTCAATATATTATATTTACAAATTTATTTGTGAAAACCAAGTTTTTTCACAAAATTTTCCTTTTCTAAAAATTATTATACTTATTTTTATTGTTATAAGTGTCTACGGAGTAATAAAGTATTTTCTGCAAAATATTTTATATAGAATCAACATTTTAAAAGTAATAAGTATTTTATTTTATTTTTTATTTTATTAAAAAAAATTATTTCGAGGCTACATGACATATTTATCATATAGTGCACAAGGTAGGCAGACCGCAGAGAGGCACGTGAGAAGAGGTTTGGAATGTTCTAGTCTTTCTCGCGCCACTGGCTCTCGTCAAATATGAGCGGAGGTTTGCCAAGCCGTTACAGAAAAAAGCCGTTTTTAATTGTGAAAAATAATGATTTTTTTAATCAAAAAACAGTTAATAAAAACGTTTTTCTGTGAAAATGGAGAGCGGAGAATTTGCTGGCTCTTCGGGGATTGAAGAGAAAATTGACAGCGAAGTTTCGAAATTGCGATTGAAGGATGCAGTAGTATATTTTGAAATATTGCTCCATGAAAATAATATGATTGCATCAGAATCGTCAACTATAATTTCTCACGAAGCTATGATGATGGGACAGCAATTCTATGAACTTACATTAGAAATGCTGGATGAAAAAATATTTGTAAATGAAGAGGCATTGATTCATGTGAATGAAGATTGTGAACCAGTATCTTGTCAAGAAATTGAAGATCTTTCATCGGACGATTATGAACCAGAAGAGAAAAAGAGCAGAGAAATAGAGTACGTTCCTTTGAACTATAAAATAAAAGTTATTAATATTGCCAAAGCACATCCTACGTGGACCTTGCAAACTTTGAAAAAGAAAGGATGTCGACGTTTGAAAAAGATGAAATATTTATCCCAGTGGGAAAAAGAAGTAAAAAAAAAGGCGGAAATACGTTTGATAAATATTCAATTATTGATTCCGGGACTTATGACCGTTTTGTTGAAGCTAGAAAAAAAAGTTGTCACAAATAAATTTGTAAATATAATATATTGAATAATTATTTGGGTAAAGAAAAAAAAAGTTACAACTGGGATTCGAACCCGCCCCCTCATACTACTAATTTCATTTGTGAGTAGCAACCACGCTGCCGTCTGAGCTATCGGACCACTTACAGTCAAAGAGGAAAGCTTTCCCTTATATATGGTGCTCGAAACTTTAAACCGTCTTTTTTTTCAAAATTGGCTGATCAGTGCGCCTTAATATTTTAGTATATTAACATCCTAAAGGTACACTACAACTATACGAAGTCTCGTATTAAACTAAAATTCCGAGGTCGTAATGTCCCCTTGTAAGTAGTTGTGCACTTTCTTTTGCGATTTTTATACACCTACTGTATTAACTTTTTAAAATCGCGTTATAGCGACAACGCGTAGAATGAGGTCGCCTATTACGAGGGATACATTTATATGTTGATCAGTCAAATGGAATTTCCCACCAGTCCATCTATTACCTATTCCGGTCAATAAAAGGACATTCCTGCCATGATGGTCCGGAAATGTCTTTTATTGACCGGAATAAGCATTAGACAGGCTAAACTCTTTCCCACTCTAAATACGCAGCGTTGAATGTGTTGCATGAAACCGAATCTGGCCGCATTATCTGAATACATGGAGTGTATTCAGGCTTTCAGTAGCTGGCCCTGAAAGGCCTCTACCTCTACGGCAACCAATTGAAAAAATCTAAAGGGAATATAACTCGATAAACGAATCTGAAAATTTTTGTAGTTTATTCTTTTTTCAATGAATATAAAATATGTTTAAAAGGTGGGAATTCATATTTATAATGGAAAATGGCTGAAGAACGAAATAAGTTCTGTGAGTAAAAGAGATCGAAGCCTAGAAATCATATGGCAATCTCAGTTTGAATTCAGTATGTGTGTGTGTGTGGGTGAGAGTGAGGGACCCCCCGAAAGTTTATCGAACGGAACGACATCCTTCCTTGGCTGTTGAAAAAGAAAGCTTGTGTGAGGGGAAGAATCGCCCCAGCCAATGATAATTGCTCTCGATCTTAATTGAACCTTTTCAACTGCAGCAAATGACAGAAAGATGGGATCGTCGTCGATTCTACAATTTATTCCTATTCCTTGTTTTTACGACGCTGCTGGCGGGTAGAGGGGTCGGCGGCATTTTGGAGCAGCCAGGCTGCATCTACGAGATAATGACACAAAACCATCGAACGTAAACCGGGGAGTGATTGCATCTCTGAACAGCAGCGATAAGGCGCAAAACCTCGTTACAAAATATGAAGAAGCGAAAAAGGAATTGGAAGCGCTTTTCTATTGATTGAGGAGAATTTAAAAACTTAATAATTATAATAATAATGAAAAGAGGAAATGGGTCCACTTCTTTTTTTTGACTCACTCGACGATTATCCTTATCTCCAAAGAATGAAAATATCAATTAAGCTGAACGAGAGGGTGATTAAGAAGCAATGACAGAATATGCGCATAATTGGAAAGCAGAAGAAGCTACATGATATCTGGAAAACGGGATGGTGTAGAGAAGAAAGGGTTATTATAACATCACTCTCTAAAAAGGAAAAGGAAGACGAATCGTTATTTATGGCGCAATCCACAGCTGAAGGAAGGTGTCAAACTCTTCGACAGGTAGGAAGTTGGTTATGGCTTTAACATGGTCCTCCCAATGCGTGTTGCTCTTTAATCTTCTATCTCCAACCCTGACAGCTTCAAAGATAGGTGCATGATTTTCTCACAGCTTCCTGAGCATTATTCCTAGATAGCTACAATCTTCGCTCCATAGAGTGGTGATCAAGTTGTGCGAATGCCGATTCAATTCTTCAGTGCATCGTTCTGCCAGATGTGGGTCGGGAACATTCTTGGTTAAATCATTTGTTTCAAATTGGATGTCTTATTTCTCCATATAAGGTCTCGTCTTTGAGCCAGAGTTACCCCTTTTAGACAAACAATTATCTTTCTCTAACGCTTGAATATTCTGATATCGCATCTTTCGAGAATCCAATCAGCTGTTTCGTTGTTTCAATCGTGGCTCCAGCTAATTGGTGGATGGTGGTTGTCTGAACCTATAATCATTTGATTATTTTTTACGATGCACAATCGTGAGTTTCTCCAAATTTGATTTCCAAGAATTACACTGTAATAATCTGAAAGGATTTTTTTTTAAATAACTGATTGTTGAAAAGGTATTCGACTCTCAAACAGTCTAGTGACTTTTAGGCCACACTGTACATAAGAAGTACTTCACAATTCTGAGCTCGAGCTATCTCGGACATTTCAGCTATCAATTGATCTATCGCGAAAATATCAGTTACCAATTTCTTTGATCCGAATTGCAGCATGTATGCGGGTTGGCATAGAGTCAATTAAGGTTGAAATCCTTGTAAGTCAGCGGAACACAAGGCCTTCATTATATATTCCTTTAGTTCTCTCAGTAGTTTGTTAGAAGAAGATTTTTTGTCGGATATGTCGTTCCAACATGTCCCAAACATTCTCTATGGAGTGAAGATCTGGGATCTGGGGTGGCCAGGTAAATGACGGAAGTTATCTTGGTGCTTCAGAACCACCTGTAAACCAAACGTGCGTCAGGTGCAGGATAAAAATGCAGCATTGAAGGATGGATTTGGTCGGCAAGAATGTTCAGGTAGTTCCTGGAACGTAGCCGACCTTCCATGAATATCACCAAACCAGTACCAAACCACCAGAACCATGAGTTGTTTCATAAGCCCTGTTTTCACATCATCAGAAAACGGAAACGGAAAATCAAAACGGAATTTTTCCGGTAAGAATATTCCGTTTCCATTCTGATTGAGAGAGCTGTTCTACATCAACAGAAAAGCGCGTCGGAAAATTAGGCCCAAGAACTGCTAGCGTCATCGTGAGGGTGGCAATATTCAGAAACTTGTGTCTACATCAGAGACAAACAGCAAGATATAGATGTAAGATCATCCCAGAAATTTCATCTACTGTCAACTTGAGGTATTACTGCTTTTTCTGCTACTCCGCCGAACCTCTTCGACAAATTTCTCCATGTCATTGCAAAGCAGTTTCTTTTCTTGTTAAGCCATATTCTTAGAATAAGGCTTTGGAGTTCGCCAAGAGAATTTGATAGATTGACGGAAAATGAGAGAGTATAGACTGGAGTTGTTAGAGACACCAATGGCGGCCATGCACTACTTCCTTCTGATTAGTTTTCCGTTCTGTTAAGAAGCATTTTCTTCAACACGGCTCAAGCTTTCCGTCGGTTTTTCTGGTGACCAAAACAGAAAGAAAATAACCTCAAAAAATTTTCCGTTGTATTTCTGTTCTGGCGTGATGTGGAAACCTTTAGGCATGCTGGTTTCATTGGTTCGTGGGGCTCCCGCAAAACCCTCTGCCTACCATCGTTACCAAACAATGTGATTCGTGATTCCAGGCTTCACGTGTGTGATCTTCTTGTTCTTTACAGAAATCACAGATTTTTTTATAGATGTGCGAATGTCGATTCAATTCTTTCAGTGCATGGTTCTGCCAGATGTGGGTCGGGAACATTCTTGGTTAAATCATTTGTTTCAAATTGGTTGTCTTATTTCTCCATATAAGGTCTCGCCTTTGAGCCAGAGTTGCCCCGTTTAGACAAAGAATCATCTTTCTCCAACGGCTGAATATTCTGATATCGCACCTTTCGAGAATCGAATCAGCTGCTTCAATCGTGGCTCCAGCTAGACGAGCACCAACAATGTCGGTATGTTCCTTGTTTTCTCCCCCATGCTGATCAAGTTCAGTGATTAGACTCACACAACTCCTTAAGTAAATACACGCTAGAATCACGTGACATCAAGCTATTTTGCACATGTCTCTAATTCATTGGCCAGTGTGTGTAAATAACAATGCAGAGCGCTGGTTTGTTTTAGGAGGTTTATAACGATTTCTACCAAATCCTAATGCTTCTGTTCGGTGTTATCTTCAAAGGGGCCATAAATTACTTTGAAGTGCTTGATTATTCGAAAGTCTTCCTCAGTTCGCTCCCTTTCGATTCCTCCATTTTTTTGGGTCTGTCGCTTCTTCTTGCCTCGTTTTCGTGGCCATTCGTTTGCATGGCTATCTGCGGAATCCAGCGCAAAATTATGGCCGCCGTTTAATTTAGATAACAGTTATGCGTTTAGGATAAACATCAGAGATCTAATTGAAAATGTCACTGGCGCAATAAAATATGGGAGGTGAGACGATTGCCAGGATGCTCCCTCTATTGCCGGGAGATCGTAAAAAGAAGAGAAGGCGAAAAGAGAAATCGTGGAACTGGTGAAGGGAGGAGGATCA
>JAHWFO010026864.1:655707-742839 GCA_023313115.1 Rhysida immarginata
TTATTTGGACCTAAAGACGGGACACCAATTATGAAACACCCTGTATATGCTTTCCGTTACTGCAGTTACGGAAGGTTGCATCATTTTTGACAGGGTATGCAGTTTAATGAAAGATGAAATTTGTCGGTTATTATGACGTTGAAGTTTGAACGTATTTTTCTATTTGGATCCGTTAATTTATTTATCTCTTCTCCAGTCCCCTCCTCACAGTCTTTTGGGGTTAATGAGCAGGAAGTAGAGGAAGGTTGGAGGGGTTTTTGTTGATTTTTTTTTGTCTGATATGTCAGCAATGTCGACAAGAATGAAGAGCCAACAAGAAGGAACTTTTGGGAGGGGAAAGAGCATTTCAAGGGGGCGTTGGCTTTAAGTCACGTTCATTGTAATGACTCTCTGGCTTCCTTTTATCCCACCCACCCCCACACCTTCTCTTGTCCTTCACTTTTTCTCTCTCCAGCTCCACCGCCACTTACATTCGATTCTTCCTCCCACAGCTGTCCATTTAATTTCATGAGAGGACCATTTTTTAACCCTTTCCACACTGCTTCTTTTTCTTCTTAACCTACTAAGCCTCCCTTTTTTTCGTCGTCTCCTTATTTTACCCTTCACTCCTTACCCCCACCACCATGCCCTCCTTTATTCTTCATCGCTCTGAATTGTCGCTCCATGTATGAATTATTTATGCGATGGGGTCCACTATTTTTTTTTTATTCTTTTCGTTTGAGTCTGGAGATTCTTCCTCGCGTATTAGATTCTTGGAGAGGTAGAACGTGGGCTCTTTAATGGTCCGAAATGGGTTTTAATTACCGGGGATCCGAGATAATTCATTGGGACCAAGGACCTTTCATTTGGTCTGACTCTTATCCCCTGCTGGCGAAAATGAATATTCCTGGTGATGACTTGGAAGTTAGGATGGCGAGGACGACTGTTACCCAGAAAAATAATGATAACGATGATTATGATGATGATGGTAGTGGTGGTGGTGGTGGTGGTGGTGGTGGTATGGAAGTTACCCTCAAGACTATTTTTTATCTTTTCTTTGTCTGTGTTCGTGACTCCAGTGGAAATTTTTGCTCTCAGTCTAGAAGGAAAATGATGGGATCCAAATCGGAGTCGTATTGTTTTGAATTTTAAGAGAAAAACCTTTCTTTATTTGAAATTCATTTCTTTCCTTTCATACACTCACTCTCACACAGACTGGCCATTGAATTATAGACATTACTGAATCTTTTATTGGACCCCCCCCCCCCCCACCTTTAGCCCAAATTCTTGGCATAGAGTCAGTAAGGTGTTTAAGTACTTGTAAGTCGTTGTGAGACTAGGTGTTTCTCCAGTCATTCCCTTAGTTCTCTTAGTAGATTTATCTCAAGATGATCTTCCTATCGGATATATCGTTCCAACATGTCCCAAACATTCTCTATGGGGTTGAGATCTGGATTCTGGGGCGGCCAGGCTAAATCACGAGCTTGCTAAATTTCTGTTCAACCAACCTTGCGCGATGACTTGTATCATTATCTTTCGTGAAGAAGCGGTCACATTCAAGATAAAATACAGCATTGCAAGATAGATTTGATCGGCAATAATATTCAGGTAATCCGAAAAACGCACCCGACTTTCCCTGAATGTTCTATATCAGCAGAAGAAGGTGCATACAATATCACCAGAACCTTGAGTTGTCTCGACAAGGCATGCTGTGTCCATTGCTTTATGGGGCTCCGCCAAACCCTCTGCATATTTTTCGCTACTAAACAACTTGTAGCATGCTTCGTCAGGCCACAGACACGACATTCTAGATTCTAGACATTACTGTAGACGAACTTTTCCGTCCTTTCCAGAAATTAGGGTCTCTCGTATAGGGATGCGACTGACGATTTGAATGCGTTTCAAACCCCGGCGTATGGTTCAAGATATTTTAGGAACCAATCTTGGTTAAAATCATATGTCAGTTCTTGCACTTTGTTCAGTGCCTTCGTACAAGGTTTCGCTCACAATTGATTGTCTTGGAACTACTGTTACCCCTTTTAAAGAAAGACTGTGGAACATTTTTGATCCAAGGGTTAAACAACCTTCTGGATGTCACACCGTTTCGAAATCCAGTCGGCTGCTTCGGTTGTTTCAATGGTGTCTCCAGCTAGATGCGCACCAGGAACGAATAATTTAGATCCTTTATTTTGTTTTCCATGCTGGTCAGTTTCTATGATTAGTCATCCAACTCCTAATTAAATATGTAGACGCTTGAATCACATGATCTTATACTATTTTTATATCAAAATGGGTTCACATAGTTTCTAATTCATTTATTAATGTTTGTATTAAACTGTCTGCATTCAAAACTATCCCGTAGTTTGATCTCACAAGAGAAATGGCATCAAATCAAAGTATAGAGATGAAAAACTATGACCAACTTTGGTAAGGAGACTAATAACGAATTGGGAAGAAGTTTTTTCGCGGGGGGAGGGGGGATGGAGTTCCAAGCGTCGCCGATAGAGGAAAAGGTGGCCCTTTGTAGTGTAAAAAAGATTTACAAAGAACGGACAAATGGATAACAAAGGCGAAATTGAAGTGAAACATTACGACTTATTTAGCAAGTAAGGTGCTGAAGTAACGTAAGACGTATTTTGAGTTAAGCTGGTCCTTGGAGTGTCTTTCGGAATGTCACCAATGTTATTTTTAAAATTTTCTCTTTTACATTTTCTATGCACTATGTTTAATCTGGAATCATCGATTTCATTAGAGGCTATTCAACTCCTGTGTGGCTGCATTATAGTTTAGCATCAAAATGGCCGCCGGCGCAAAGAATTGTGGGATGGTATCCTGACTTGGGCTACGTAAATACAACAGTGCCGCCTTTTCTCCTATCGGCGACGTTTGGGATACGTTTTTTTCCCGCGGAATTCCTCTTCCCATGTCGTTGTTAGTGTCCCCTATCAAATTTGGCGCCATTCCGGTTGTTAGATCGAGATATTAGTTGGCTCTGAGTTACTGTCAGTTTAATGACAAACACCCTGTATTCACGCAAAAAAAATCGTTATATAAGAAATTTGTATATAAATATTGTTCAAATTATTCTTTGGTTATGGCGTTGTCAGTATTAGAATTATATTTCAAAAGATTCTTTAATACTCGCTTTAAACTAACGAATTGTTTTTCGTCTATAAATATTGAAATGAATCGCCTTAATGAAATTATGAAGTCGTAAATTCGGTTGGTAAAATCCAATAAAAATACGGGCCATGATTGATTGAATCGATAAAAGCTCGTTCTTTAAATTATGATCGTCATTGCAATCACATTTTCCCCAAAATTATTTATGAAATATTTTATGTTTAGTGGATTTGGTTTAACTTGAATTTAAGATACAAGGGTATGGAGTTATGGAGCAGACGTAAAGGCGAGAGTTTTTGATGGTAAAAATGCGTAAATGTCACAATGAGAGATGTAGCTTTATGAAAATAATTTCATTTTGCAGTTTCATTGCGTCATTACTGGTTAATTTGAAAAGGGGCATGTTAATTGAAGTCATCACGATGAATTAGCAACATGTGCGAAACAAAATATATATGCAAAATAGTTCGAGGTCGTGTAATTCAAACGTGCACTTATCCAAGAGTTGGGTGAATCTAATCGCAGAACTTAATCGGCCTGGGAGGGGGGGGAAATCTAACTGATTTTGAAAAGGGCTCATTCTTGGTCTGGAGCCACGATTGTAACAACGAAGCAGCTCATTAGATTCTCGAAAGGAAGCAGTACTAGCCACAGGATTCGATCGTTGGACAAAATTTCTACAAAGTGGTAACTGTGGATCAAGGACAACCAACCCTTGATTTCTGCAAAGAACAGGAAAGTTCATCTACAGGGTGACTGGAACCTCATGGCTGGACTCGTGAAGACTGGAAGAAGATTATGTGGTCTGACGAATCACGATACACGTTAAATGAAGACAATAAACGAGATGTGGTAATTCAACTGTTCTTCGATCATGGTTGGCTGAGTAGTGGTCCAGTAACTACGAAAATGATTTCCGTACTTTTACCCTGGACATCTTCGAACGACCTATCCGACAGCAAGTTCCTTTTTCAACAAATCTGCTAAGAGAACTAAAGGAATGTCTGGTGAACGCCTGTCTTCCATTGACTTACAAGTGCTTCATCACCTCATTGAATCTACGCCAATCCGCGCACATACTGCACTTCGTGCCAAAGGAGGGTCTAATAAAATATTAAACAGTCGTTTCTAATTAATTGGCACATCTTTTGTATGCTCTTTATGAAGAAAGACGAGAACAAAAACTCTAGGAGGTGGGGGTTGGCAATCTTTTTTCAAATTGATTTTCATTTTTTCAAAGTATCAAGGGTTGAAAACGTTTGACTTGATGAAATTTTCGTTTCCGGAATGGCCCACTTTACCCTTTGGATGGCGCTTAGGCCTCAATAAGAGCCCTTAATGTACTAATGACGTCGACGATGACGATGTTGATGATCGTTAAACACCGATATCAATTTCTTCATTTCCAGGAACATGATTAAGAAAAAGTGGTTTGGTTTTTTTTCTTTTTTGCCTTTATCCCCATTTGGTACCATTCCGAATGCAATTTTCCCCGCGAGATTTGATTTTTACAAGCGGGGGAGTTAAGAGATCGGGGCTCGTCTTTAAGGCTTTCGTCAATCCCTGGGAATCCATTTCACTCTTTGAAGAGGATTTTGTTATTAAACTGAATTTTCCTATTAAAAGATCGTTGCGACTCGGCTGCTTCTCCAGTCTCGGCTCCCTTTCATTTAATTTTCCTAGGAGGCAGGGAAAGTTGACTTAAAAAGGAAGATATTTTACGAGACGCGTTCCTAACAAGATCAGCTTCTGCACGAGTCATGAGACCAGATATATAGCAGTAGGTGCTGATTTGAATTTGAGGTTTTTTTTCATGTTTTATTGTAATAAATAAAACGAGTCCTAAAAAGGAGATGTGAAATTTCTAATTTAAAAATTCCCAAGGAAGTTCCAGAAAAAAGTGGTGCACTAGTCTAGTACATTATGTGATCAAAAGTTTCCTGAACGCCCGTACTTTTTCCTTAGATCATGATTTACCTAAAGTTATATGATGTTGTATCTCTCTTTGCTTTTACTACTCTGGCCTCTATTCTCCGAGGAAGATTTGCCATCAGACAGCTTCCATTGATTTATAGACCAATCCATTCCTTAAACCGTTCCAACACATATTTTCCTTTGTGATAAGGAACATCTTCATGTTGGCACAAGAATAGTCCAACCTCAAGTTGTTTCCACCTGGTTGTGAATGCAGAATTGTCCAAAAATGTCAGGGTAAGTTATTGACCTCATAGTTGCTGCTGCAGAAACAACCTGAACCAATCGAAATCTTCAAAATGAGCCCCACACCAAGATACCACCTCCGAATTTCATGCAGTACAAGGCATGAAGCGTTCTCAGGGTATCCACCAGACACAAACTCGAACATCTGATTGCTAGAATGCTTTGTCGGTTTGTCGCTCCATAAAACATGTTTCCATGATTCGATTTCGGTGAACTGTTCAGTTACCATTCCAAATGTCGCTTGATTCTGCTAATGAGCAGCAGTTAGGCTATGGAAATCCTCAGTTTTCGCGAATGGTGATCGTATGGTGGTGCTTGAAGTCGCACATCCGAACAACTTTATCGGTCCCCTTAAAACAGCATTCATTCGACTGTGAATTTTGGCTGCCGGCTATTTTTCCGCCGTCAGAAAACCGATTGACTGCTCATTATTCTTGCTTGGACGCTTCCATCTTACTTACTTCGAGCGTTCACTGTTGTCTAGGTCGAAGGCGAAATATTTATTTCGGCAATAACGGCGCCGCATCGCTTTAGATTAGGGCTATTAATTTAATACAGGTCGAACTCCGTTATAACGAACTAGCGTAAAACGAAATCCTCGTTATAACGAAGAATTTTAAAACTCTCAATATTTTTTACCCGTAGAACTTGATGTTAAACAGTTTGGCAATAGCGAACTCCGATTTAACGAAAAATCACTTATAGCTAAACTCGTTATATTTTTTTTAATCGCTTATAACTAAATTTGAAATTTTGTATTGAACAAATAAATAGTTGCTAATGGGGGTTTTGCTTTAGTTAAAGGACAATTCACTAATCACTTTCACTAGTCTTGTAGGTCAAAGTCTTAACAACATGTCAATCAGTTTCAGCTGTGACCATGGCAAGTAAACGACCAGCATTATCGATGCACACAATAACAGCAATTTTAAAGCACCTTAGAGGTTCAGGGATGAAGAAACAATACATTGCCTGAAAATGTTTCTAATTTTTTATAACAAACCTAACATATCCTAATCTACCTAACCTAGCCTTACAACTTATAAAAAATGTCCAGATATAATGAAAAGTTTTTGCATTCCCAAGCAGTTCGCTTTAACGGGGTTCAACCCTTATCCTGTTCAAGCAGCAAGTTTTCCTGTTCTCTGCTACAGGCTTTCGATCGTTTTCATTTGACTGATCGTATACGATGACTCCTCACAGTAACTCGGTATTTTCTATATCACTTTGGACCTCAAATGTCGAGTGCTGACTCATTTTTTGTAGATTACTCTTTTGCTCTTACATAAAGACTGATCGAGGCATAGTGAAAGACCTAAAGATTTCATTATTGATGCAGTTGTCAGCAGGCAACCATCTCACAGCAAAAGAGTTGGGGGTATCACGTGCAGGTTTTTAAATTGAATTTTCATTTACAAGTGACACAAAAAAATCTAAAAAAAAGGCCGCCATTTGGAAAGATGCTGATCTCTTGCGGTCGATCGTCAGGCATTATATTCCAGGCGACAATTTATCTAAGGTTCAAAACGCCGGGATTGCTGAAAAGAAAGGGTGGCTCGTATCTACAAAAGCCATCCCCAATTTGTTCCTACAATTTATGATAATACCTTTTGAAATTGGTTACTCTTCGTTCCAATCGATTGTTCAGGTGCTTTTGTTGGGCCAAGCTAGATAGACAATAGGTGTTAAGTTATATCGTGGGATTCTTTGGGAATCCCGAAATAGAGCCCCAATAAAACAGTTTTGTTCAAGATGTTCGTATCGGCTGAAGGATTGCAGTTGGAGGTGTCGTTAGAGCCCTCGAGAAGAGTTACAGTTGAAAGTTTCGAGGCTTCAGTTAGGAGACTGGACGGAGGACTTGTGGGGGGGAGTAAAATGGCCGTAGACAGCAATTAGACCAAGAGAGGAGGTGGATTAGTTTCGCGGTCATTACGTGTCGAGTGAGGAAGACGAGACGTAAATTTGAACCGTCGTTATATCCACTGGAGAGAGAGAGACTGCACTGTATTAATGTCGTTGACAATTGAGTTTGAAAGAAAATGGAGAACGAGAGAGGACCACGTTGCTTGTTTGTTTTGGACTTTTTTCCCAAAATGAGGAGCTTAAGGAGAGGGGGAGTTGCTCCACCTGCTCTTTGAGATAATCTTTAATAAAAAGTCCACGTTAATTGGGACCCTAATCCTCGGTATAAAAGAGGCTCCCGTGCAGTTAATAAGCCACACGTTTGGAGAGGGGGCTCTTCATCGAAAATCTTGGCAAAGCAACCACACTGAACAGAAAGTCTCTCCTTGATAAAGAAATTTCATAAAATAAAAACTATGTTAGATAGAAATATACATTTTTTTGCGTTACGTTCTTCATCTCAGAATGTTCTTTTAACGGATGGTACGTTAGGGGCCGAAGCGCTGTAGGTGGCGCTAACATCGGCCATATCAAAGTGGCGTCTATGAAAGAGGCAGCGCAATGCGTTCTGTGTCTTCAGAGACAAAGTCGCTGATTATTACTGCACAAAGAAGGTTTAGAAATGAATATGGACGCGACCCACAGTATTGCTTAATAAGAGCGTCAAAATTTGGTATCACACGTTTACAGAGACGGGAAGCATTGCTGACCTTCCAAGTAGTGATAGGTCTAGTGCAAGTGGAGAGACTATTGAAGCTCTCCGTCAAACGTTTCAACGAAGCTCTCCGTCAACTATTGCAATAGAACTTGGTACTGTGGTTATAGTTTTGCACAGGAGGCTTCGTTTGAATGGTTATAAAGTGCAAATCGTTCAGGCTTTGAAATCAGACAACTGCCCCTGCCGTGAAGCCTTTGTAGTAGATACTTCATGATTGTATCGTTTGTTCAATAAACATTGTACATTATTTAAAACTTTGCGAATTAGTTTTTTCACCACTTCATTTCTCTGCCTGTTGAAAAAAGCGCCGCACTGCTCTGAACCGAATAACCGCCGCGGCGCTTATTTGCGCTTTTCCTGTATTCTCGACCTTTAACGGATGCGTTATTCGGCCACTTTTCAAATATCCGGGAAGGTGGATAGACACTGTGTTCGAGTTTGGGGATATGAACATCCGCGTGCTTTGGTCGAACATGAAAGGGACAGCCCAAAAGTCATCGTTTGCTATGGCCTAATGAATGATAAGGTTATTAGGCCTCTTTTTTTTGTTCTTTTTTGCTGAGTGTTCCGTTTCAGGACCGGTTTGTTTAGAACGGCTGGAGAGCTATGGAGCATCTCAATAGAAGAGTACCAGCAATTTTGGGCATTGGACATTATCTGTACGTGCATTCCTTAATTCAACGATTGCCAACCGATTGTTTAGAAGGGATGGCCCTCCACGTTCTCCGGAAATTATACCCTTAGGCATTTTTCTTGTGGGGTTATTAAAGATAAAGTGTTTATTATATCTGTCCTCGATATGGATATGTTGTGAGCGAGAATGATGGATGTGATAATGTCGGTAACAGGAGATATGTTGCGCGCGAATACTTGTCATTGAAAAATTGAATATCGTTATCTGGATGTTCTCCGAGCAACAAACGGGGAAATGTTGATGTATGTTACGGAGTTACGGATATAAACAAAACCTTCTCAGATGGTGAACTTAATGTAAAAATCTGTATCTGCCAGGTTATTTAAAAAGTTCTTGCGTATTTTCATTAATGCATTTGCATTCACCACATATCTATAAAGACATTTAATTTATTCATCAAACTAGTTCCTTTCATAATCAATAACATGTCTCCAAAGATACTGCAGTTTAAATCCCATGTCAAAGATAGAAAATTTTAATTTTAGGGATGAAAAAGTCTTGCAACTCTATTTCGAGGCTATGGCCATTTCTAAGCTGGCATGTATGCATAGAATTAAACAGGTGATAATCTATGGGAGTGATGTCAGATGAGTACGGAGGATGAGACAAAGTTTCTCACACAATCTACATAAACTTTGAACGGGTCTATAAAGCTGATGTGAACTTGTATTGTCCTGTACCAGTAGGGGGGGGGGGGGGCTTTGCGATTGGCCAATGCAGGTTGCTGTTGGAGGAGTTTCTCATGAGGAGTATATCACAGTATGAGAGTTTGACCTTGCTCCAAGGCCACCAAAGTGCACTACTCCAACTGCTGTCCAGAAAACAGACGGCAACACTTTCTTTAGATGTAGATCCTGCTTTGGGACCTTTCTAGGAGCTTCCCCAGGTTATAATCGATGGTAGGAGCGATGATTATTATTGTAGAAGATCCATTTTCATCGCATTTAATGACTCGGTCCATCAGTGGCTCTTTGTGATGACGATGGAGCAAGGACAAGCAAGTGGTCAGGCGTTGCACTTTAATCGCTTTGACAGAGCGTGGGGATCCATTGACCCAATTTTTTTTTTACTTTTCCCATTATACGAAAAAGTTCAGTCTGTCACAGAGAGTTGTCTGGCTAATTCTTGATGGAGCTTAGCGAGGATTAGCTTCAATAAGTGTCTTCAGGATTCAGGGGATTCATCTCCATCCAGAATTTCCAAAATCAAAACAGCATTGTGACCCAGTTTGAATTCAAAAGGCTGTTCTTCTCGAATTTTGATTTGAATAGTCACCATTGTATAGACTCTTTTTTACCGCTTATACTCAGACTAAAAGGAATAGGTGGGAAGATGCAAATCATGTAGAACAGAGTCATTTCTGTTAAGGAGTTCAGGTGCTATTCCTTGTTAAAGACCAAGATGCAGCAATGCGCAAGAACTTTTTTAAATGATGAGATATCTATCTGACGTAGCTTTTGCTTTATTAATTTTTTTTATCAGGGAGATACTTTTTGATCACTCTCTATGATCATCGACTTATTGGAGGCAGTTGGCTGTATTTCTCTTTTCTAGGAAACCTATGAAGTTATCCTCTTTTCTTACCTGAAAATAATTTTCTTTTCTCTATCGTTTAAAAGAAACGCCTTAGGAAGGTGACTCGGCACACGCAGCCAATGAAATCTCTTCACGTCTTCTTCCTCTTCTTCTTAATGCCCCCTTGACACCCATTGATGGGGTGTGTGTTTTCCCTGCGACTTTATTTCGAGTGTGTACATTAGGGATTAAGAAGTAATTTTTTGAAGGCAGGACATTTCTCTCTCTCTCTCTCTCTCTCTTTTCCTTTTCCCTTCTGGTCTGCGAGATGGTCGGCTCTATTAATTAAATGTCAAAAACAGCGTGCTGGAGAGGGGGGGTCCTTTTTGACGTGTGAAATGTAACATTTGGGAACTCGTTTTCTACTTCATGGAGTATGTGGTCAGTTCTTTTTATTTATGATATATTTGCTCGAGATTAGATTGGGTTCTGGAGAGAAAGGTATTTGTTTTGTTTGTTGGTTGGAATCGTCGTCACCTTTTCACAAGAGTTGCGGATGGAGTTGCATTAAAAGTGGGAAGGACTGTGTGCAATTGGAGATGTACTATCTCGCTAATGGAGTCATTAATGAAATTAACTGATGGACGTTAAGCTGGATTTGTATGAATGTTAACGAAAATAAAATTTGATTAATGCTTTTATCATATGGCAGCGGTTGCTCCATGGAAACGTATTGCTTTCGCTGCTTCTTCCTGCTTTAGACCAATAAGAGACGTGATAGGGGTCCTTTTGCGTTTCATCATTGATTGTTCGTTCTATCTCAAAAGCGTCGTCGTTCAGAATATTTTTAGACTCTCTTTGAAATGCATTTTTTAAAATTTCGAATGGCATTAACACAGACCAATGAATTAGAATAAATGTTGATATTTTATTGGATCCCTCATATTGCCCGAATTACAGCAAGAAAGTCAATGGAAGACCAGGCGTTCACCGGACGTTCCTCTAGTTCTCTTAGCAGATTTGTTGGAAGAGGATCCAAAGTCTTGAAAGAACAGTCTACAGTGTGGAACATCGTGACTGGATACGTGAAAACTAGAAGAAGTTTATGTGGCTTGGCGAATCACGATACACCGATGCCAGGCAGAGGGTTCGGTGGGAGCCCCATGAAGCAATGGATATATAATGGTAAAGAACTGCTTCTGCTGGTATTGAACTGGTCCCCTGATATTCATTGAAGGTCGGTTCCGTTCCACGAACTACCTGATTATGTTTCCCGACCATATTCGATAGCAAGATCCTCCTCCAACAAATCTGCGAGAAATGAGGGATGAGGGAAGTATCTGGTGAACGCCTGGTCTTCCATTCACTTAGAAGTGCTTCAACATCTTATTGACTCTTTGCTGTAATTCGGGCCAAAAGTTTCCAATAGTGTATAAAACGCATGTTTTTAATTCATTGGCTAGTGTTTATTTTCTGATAATGTTGAGTTGCGTTCTTCGTGGACTTCATTTTCGTATTTAAGCCAGAATTTATAGTGGATAAAATTTTAAAAAAAAGGCCAGATTTTATAGTTTTTATTGGAATTCAAGGAACTTTTGTAGGAACGTTCTATAACATTCTATTTATCATTTGCAATGGGCAGAGCAGATTTGACTCCTCCCTGACTGCTTATGCGTAGCATTTTCCAAGTCCTCTTCATAACTGACTTGCCGTGGGTTTTCGGAACCCTTTGTCTGATGCTGGTCCAGTTATTTCGGAAAGTCTTTCGATTGAAAAATGGAAGGAAAAATCCTGCGGCCTGGATTCGAACCAGGAACCTCGAATGTCATGGTCGACGCCTCTACCAATTGGGCTATCACAAGGTGTCTTAAAGACAACCAAGTTGTCACGGTTGAAAGCCCAATGGGAGGCGGGCACCTGGCTCACAGATCGAGAATTTCTCCTATCCAAACCATCAGAAAGTTTAATGAACTCACAAGTAAATAATAATAATTATAAACTGAGAGCCCAGTTGGTAGAGGCATCGACCATAATAATCGAGGTTCCTGGTTCGAATCCAGGTCGCAGAATTTTTCCTTCCATTTTTCAATGGAAAAATTATACCTATATTTGGAGTTTATCTCTAGTTTATAATTATTATTATTTATTTCGGAAAGTTTTTATTATTTGTCTTGGCAGAATACTCATTTTACATAGGGACCAGAATTTGTCAGCTCCCCTTGTTTTTGGGACATTTGGAACGTTGTTCTTGCTATGCACATATTCTACTTGGAGTCCAGCTAGACAACCATGTTTCGGGCATCATGGGCGCTTGCTGAGTCGGGCCAGAACAGAATTTCATCAGGCATGAAAGGGATCAATCGTTTCTATACGCTATTCCTTTACATACATTTCGGCTTCATGGTCCCTTCTGCGCAAAATGAGACGGAGTGATTTCCATGACTTGCCATATTAAGTGCCTCTTCGAAAATTTAGTATGGGAATCGATGTGTTGTTCGGTTGGGAAGGATCTGGTACTTCTGCTGGATCATAATGGACGTACGTTACATCATCATCAATGACCAAAACGTCTAAACCTTTTTGTTCTGTTTCGTAGGGATTGCGAACAGCTGTTTTCGAACGTTACTCTTGGGATTCCGTGTACTTAAGGGTGGCTCTTTTAGCCCTGGCTTTTGGTCTTTGAGGTCACTCACAGTTAATTTCTTCATACCATTTTACGAGAGGCGATTGATAAATAAGTTCTCCATGGCTGTAACTTTTTTATTTGTTAACCGATTTTCAAACTTCTTTTTGTATCTTATACTCACATTTGTCCTCTATGTAATGCACTATTCACTTTTCGACATAGTCCCCATCCCTTTCCAGGCATTGCGCCAACGCGTGACTAGTTGGGTGAACCCGTCGGAGAGGAATTCCGGAGTTGTTGTCGACACCAGGATTGAATGGCAGCTTTGGACCCTCTTCTGGAGTACGATAACGTCCGCCCGCACAGGAATCACCACACATCAGAGGCGTTGCAGCGCCTACAGTTCAAAGGTGAAAAATTGCAGTTCAAAAATGAAAGACTTTGCACATTGCGACTTTCACCACTTCCCAAAGAAGAAAGAGCCCCCTAAAGGACATGAGTTGGTTCTGACGGCGAGGTAAACGCTGCCATTCAATCCTGGTGTCGACAACAACTCCGGAATTCCTCTCCAACGGGTTCACCCAACTAGTCACGCGTTGGAGCAATGCGTGGAAAGGGATGGGGATTATGTCGAAAAGTGAATAGTGCATTACATAGAGGACAAATGTGAGTATAAGATACAAAAACAATTTTGAAAATCGGTTAACAAATAAAAAAGTTACAGCCATGGAGACCTTATTTATCAATCGCTCCTCGTATGAAGCTGCACGACGAACACTCAATTCGGTTTTACCGAACTCTGGCGACATGTTACTCCGATGATTTTATGGGAGGTTGACCAGGTAGTTTCTTGAAACTTGCATTTGCTGAAGCTTCACCTCCTAATTATTTGGCGAATAAGCTGTCGCGATCTGCCTTCTTCAACGAAGTGTTTTTCAGTGTTTTCTTCTTATCGTTGTTTCAGTGGTTTTTCTAGTATTGGAAACCCCCTTTTTGCGAAGAGTTCAGTTTCATAGCGCCCCATGTTTCTGCTTTTCATGAAAAAGAACTTGTGCTTGCAGATTTTAGCGGGATGTGCATGCTAATTAATTAACCCCATTGCAAGTGGCTACACGCTATTATTGTTAAACAATGAAAAATTTTTTTTGTCAATTTACTTATCACCTGTCCAGGCTTTTTTACTTAAGAGTTCTCATTTCTTTTTCTACCATCTAAAGGACGACTCTAAAGCCATAAAACCACTTTAATTTTCAAAATTCATGTTGAGGAAAATGATTAACACTAAAGAGGGACGTTCCTTCTTACCTCGACGTCATTTTTTAAAATTTTTATTTCATTTTATTCAGCGTGACTTCCTTTTTTTTGGAACCTTTCCAATTCTTAAAATTTGGCACCCGCCTAAAGGAACGCACCAACAAGGAATGTTGTTCTTGTTTTTTTTATCCCTTAAGAAAATTACACCCACGCGGTACAACCATAATTCGTGTCGAAAACTTCTTTTCCAGATTTCTTCTTTGCGAACTGTTTGTCCGATAGAAATGCGAATTCCGAATTGCGCAACATTACATACAACCTTCTCGCGCAAATGCCCTTTTGTATTGGTAACCATTATGTTTGCCGCATTATTGGATTTAAGTGAGTAGTAGATATTGCATTAAATACGCATAATAAGCTTGCAGTTTGATAGGGGGTGCTATTATATCGAGGGGGGGATTAGACGCGTTTCAGTTACTAGATTACAGTTTAAATCCTGACTGACAAGAGACACATGGCTGAATGACACCTGAAGCAAAGGGGATGAGTGATGATGATAATAAATGGGTTGTTGTTAGCCCTATTGAATTATGCAAATGAATTCTTTCTCTAACGAATACGGGTAATAAAAGGTCGTTTGCTGTTTATTATTCCTTTTGAAAGGGCTGATCAATAGTATTTGGAAGTGACTACTTAGAATTTGATGGGCTATGTAGTTGGCGTCGTTGTTGGTAAAAAATAAAATTTTAATAAATTGGTTTGTTAAGCGTGTTGATTGCATTCGGGTATTAACGCGTGCTGGAATTAGAAAACGGGGATTCTTGAGTGCTGGGGTTTTAAATCGATCTTAAATCCAATTATTCTGGATGATGCATCAATTCGAGGTGGACAGAAAAATGTTTCACTGAACTGGTTTAAAGCTCCGCTTTATGATAAGTAGATGAAAATAATATTTTCAGACCACCCCCGCCTGACATATCGATTATTGATCGCGGAGTGGAAGAGAAGGCTAGGTTTCATGGGGTTGCGAATTTAATTTATTGATTATTAATAAATTGTGTGTACGTGACAGATTAGTAGTAGTCACTCCTAAAATATATACAGAAGGTATTTTTTTAAAAATTTTTAATAGGTATTTTATTATACACGGTGTTCGTAATTAAACTGACAGTACTCAGAGCCATCTGTAGCTCGATTTCATAGTCGGAATGCACCTAATTTGATAAGGATTTCGAAAAATATTATACTTCCATATGTCGCCGATAGGGGAAAAGGTGGCGCTGTGCTGCGTAAGAAAGGGTTACAAAGAACAGACGAATGAATAACAAAGACAAAATTGAAGTGAAATATTTAGCGCACATTCCTTCCCAAGTAACGGCTGAGGTAACGTAAGACGTATGTTGAGCTAAGCTGGTCCTTGGAATGTCTTCCGGAGCTTTCCCCATGATTTTATAGTCCGAATGACTGCTGTTGTCACTTAGGTAGTTGAGAATTTGCATTATGGGTTCTTACCTGCGTTTTCTGGAAATTCTCGGCTATGTAGACTACAGCAGCGCTACCATTTCCCCTGTCGGCGACGTATGGAACTACATTTTTTTTTTCGCGGAATCCTTCTTCCCATGTCATGATTAGTCCTCTTACCAAATTTGGTGCCTTTATGACATCCCGCTACAGGTGGCTCTGAGTATTTCCAGTTTAATTACAAATGCTTAAAGTTGTAACAATTTTGGATATTCGTGTATTTACGCCGTAATTGGTAGCTTGGAATCTGCCTCAGTTTCTCTCTTGTTAAGTTTTTATATTCTGTTTCAGAATGTATAAAGGTCATGTGATCAAAAGATGTGAGCTTGTACAGGGTGGTTATAATTAAAGTGACACCATTTAGACCCTTCTAGCGGCCGTTCTGGTAATCATATTTTGACGAAACTTGAGATATATGTTATACCATGGGGAAGAGAATTTTGCAATAAAAAAATAAGTTCACATTTTGACCGCTACGTCAAAATATGGCGCATGAATAATAACAAAAATAAGTTAGAAGCAGAGGAATTTATAAAATCATAGCATTTGTTCAATGTGCATTCCATTTGTGTCAATGACATATTCAAAGCGCATTATGGCATGTTCCATAGTAGAGCGAAGGGTTTCCTGAGGAATCGCAGTGATATGGCGTGTTATGCTTGCTTTCAATTCAGGGACAGTCCGTATTCTTCCTCCATAGACAATATCTTTCAAATATCCCCACAACCAGAAGTCACAAAGGTTTAAGTCCGGTGAACGTAGACGCCATGCAGTTGGAAAAGTTCTCGAAATCACCCGATCAACTCCAAAATGAGCATGAAGCAGTTCCTTCACTTGTCGTGCAATGTGTGGTGTTGCACCATCTTGCATAAAGACAGTAGTGTCTAAACATAGTCTTTCTTGTAAAGCAGGAATGACTGTCTGCTGCAGAAGTTCGCAGTAACGAGCACCAGTAATTGAACATCTTTTAGATCCTTGAGGAGTGTTCTCTTCAAAGAAAAAGGGGCCAATAATGAAATGTGAAGTGAATCCGCACCATACAGTCACGTAATCAGAGTGCAAGAGCTTTTCATGCACAACCATCGGCTTTTCAGTACCCCAGATGCGACAATTTTGAGCATTCACTGCTCCGTCTATTGTGAAATGCGCTTTATCTGACCACGGCCATGCCTTATCAGCGCGTTTCTCCGGATCTTCACGAAGCAACTTTTGAACCACCTGGATCTTGTATGGATACCACTTTAAAATGGAACGCAAAACTTTTTGTACCGTAGTTCACGGAATAGACAAATCACGTGATACGGCTCGAGCACTTGCTGAAGAATATTGGGAATTTGAAGCACTCTCCACTACAGCAGCAGCAACGTCTTCCACAGTCTCATTTGCAATTCGTTTCCGTCCTCTCCCTGGCAGCACACCCAACTCACCAGTTTCTTCAAATTTCTTAATCATCTTTTTTAAACCATTAATGGACATAGGCCCATTTCGCAAGTTTTTCAAACGTCGATATTCTCTTAGTGCAGCAGAAGCATTATTGCAGTTCTGGTAAAACAACTTCACCAATAAAGTTCGATCCTTTTTAGCTAAAGCCATCGTGATTAATGACTTTACATTTAATTTCACTGTCCTTTTAAAGCTTTTCTAATTTTACATCTCATTTGCATAACGTCTCTGAATGAGTAAAAATACTCAGATAGTTTCTTACATGACCAGCACCTTATTTTGAGGAACTAATTTTTTTTATTGCAAAATTCTCTCCCCCATGGTCTGTATAACATATATCTCAAGTTTCGTCAAAATCTGATTACCAGAACGGCCGGTAGAAGGGTCTAAATGGTGTCACTTTAATTATGACCACCCTGTACTTTAGCATTGCAACATGAATTTCACCATGGAATATGGTGTTGAACCTCCTTTTGCTTTTATTTCGGCCTCTGCGCTCCGAGGAAGAATTTTCATCAGATTCAATAGATAGTTTTAGGATTTTTCTAGCTCGTGTTCGAAAAATCCTAGCATTTACATCGGGCCACTGTCCATTTCTTCAACCCCTGTCTCAAACAATTTCTTTATTACGTGTCATAAATGCTCCCGTTCCAAATTTTGCCACAATGTTGGCAGTGCTGAATTGTGACGTCATAGTTTTTTGAAACAAGTTGGCTCAATCAAAACATTGAAACCTTGAGCTCCATGCCATGCCACCGCCTCCTCCTATAAATGAACTCTTCGCAAAAAGAGTTCTTCATTCTATAAAGTCCACTGCAACGGCGAAAAGAAGAAATCTGTAAACTTTTCGTTGAAACAATTTATTTCGCAAATAATGAAGAGAGGTAAAGCTTCAGGAAGTGCATGTTTCGCAAGAAGCTACCTGGTCAACCTCCAGAAAACTCGTTAGAGAAACATGTCGCCAGAGTTATTCATGAAATGCTTTTGCCATGAAACTTGAATTAAGTGTTCGTCGTGCAGCCTCACAATTTGGTATGAAGAAATCGACTGTGAGTGGCATCAAAGTGCATATAAGTTTGGAATTCCAGCCACAGGGTTAAGAGAACCGCCCCTAAGTACATGAATTCCCAAGAACAACGTTTGAAAACAACTCTTCGCAACTTCTTTTGTCATCATACTTTTGAGACGTATGTCCCTTAAGATCCAGCAGAAGTACCAGGGAGGCATTTTACCACAACATGGCTCCTTCCTAACTTACTTATGACCACCATTTCGATTCCCATATTAAATTTCCCAAGAGGCACTTAATCTCGCAAGCCATGGATCAAGATGGATCTCTCGGTGCTATTTATACAAAAGGGACCATGAACGCCGAAATATATCTGAAGGAATGCGTAAAGAAAACCATTGATTCCTTTCATTCTTCGTCATCTTCAGTTTGATGAAATTCTGTTCTGAACCGACTTAGCAAGTGCCCATGACGCCCAGAGCATGGTTGACACTATGCTGTATATAATTTTTTTTTTATTCATTGGGATCCAATACGCGTCCATCCAGGGCCTGTATGGCCAGAGGCCGACGAGTTGGGTCCCTGGATACACCTGGATTGACGACTGCTGGATGATGGTCGCAGCAGCCGGAGGGGGAGGGGTGAAGATTGCGTATCACTTATGGTCGCCCATCCAGTGACTAGGCGCGCCTGATGTTGCTTAACTTCACAGAACTTGCGTGTTTAGTGAAAGCCCACCAGGCCACGGCCTCCCCCAAGGGATTATGTGCATAGGAAGAACAGCGCTCCAAGCGTCCCACAAACTAGGGGAATTGAAAAATTCTGGTCTCTCTGTAAAACTGAGTATTCTTCCAAGACAATGGAGCTCCAAACAATAAAAGGGTTGCGAAAACCCATAGAAAATCAGTTATGAAGAGAATGCTTTGCATAAGCTATCGAGAAGGAGTCAAGTCTCTTCTGTTCAGCACAAATGATAACTAGATATGTTATTGAACGTTCCTACAAAATTTCATTGAATTCCAATAAAAACTATAAAAACTTTTTGTCAATTTACTTTCCGGACACGGCTTGTTTCTCAGCTACAAGCTAAATGCAGTGGGAATTAGAATGGAATTTGAGTATTGTTGGTTGTGATGACGACAGAGATGAAGTTATTTGTAAAGCTGGCCAACTATTAATGAATAACGAAACACAAAAGTATTTTTTATTAATATAATAGTTTAACTTCTTTATAAAGGGGTTCACTATTTCGTCGTAACGAGGTTCTTCTCCCTTCCTTTATTTCCTTTTTATCTCCCACTCTCATGCCCCTTCTCTTAAATTTCATATTAAAAGCCCTCCCCCTCTTTTATGCGATGAAGAATGACGTTGGAAGAGATAAGAGGATGAAGGCGAGTTGCCGAGAATAATTGCTGGGGAAATATAGACACATTTATATATAAATAGCAGGACAGCGGAAGAGGAGATGCCTGTTCAGGGGGTTGGGAGGGAGGACACAAACAAGGCAACGAAAGGGTTGGGAAGAGGGCGACAGGAAAGCGTGCAACCGCTTCCGCTCGAATTAAGCCTATTTTCCGAACGATGGCCGAGGTTGTCGGCTTCCATTAACTTTTGCCCCCTTTGCACCGGCACCGGGTGAGCTGGAGCATGCGCTCCTCGGAATTGCATCCTCTCACCATCCACACCCCTTAACCCTATCCTATCCTAGTTGAACACTCATCTCAACACTCAGACCTCCATTCCACTCTTTTACCGTTTTCTTTTTCGCTGGTACTCACCTATCTCGCAAATGTGGCGAATGAAACTCGGTGCTCCGCACACGCTCCTCTCGTGTTATTGATTTTGATGGACGACTCAAAAATGGAATTTGTGTAGTCGAGATTGAGTAAGAGTTTCTGTCGACGCTTATTTGATACAAAAATATTAACCTGTAAAGATCCTTTTGTAATAGAGAAAGAATTGTCAAAATATTCGACCTCGAGAGTTTGATGAATCTCGTCGTTTTAGATCTCCCTAAATCCGAAAAACACATTTTTGAATTATGTCTGTGTATGTCTGGGAACACGGTAACTCAAAACATAACGAGATAGATGGACGAAATTGGCATCTGGTCCTTATATCAAAATTGTAGATCTGTATCAACTTTTGGACCAAATTTGTCAGCCGGAAGTGGTACTTTACCTAAACACATGCTCTATTTTCTTCATATAAATAGGACTTTAAATAAACTTAGATAAAATCCAATATAGACCCTTATAATGAAAAACAGACAATTAGAAATCAAATTTCAGCCCAATCGTACAAGTAAAAGGGGTACTTATTTGAACACCTACTCAACATCTATGTATCGCAAATTTTCGGTATATGATGCGCACCCGAGTATAATGCGCATCTAGTTTGTTTGTTTTTTTTTTAGTTTTTTGGAAAAAAAATTCCCGTGTATTATGCGCACCCGGGTTATTGTAGGCAAATAAGTATTGGCTTAGAGCTTTGCATACCATACAAGTATTGCACTTGGTATGATGACTCACGATAACGTGTATTCAATTTTGAATTAAGAATTACCTTTTTTTTAAAAAGAATAAAGAAATTTTCAAGTAGACCTAGACATTTTCGCATCAAAACCGGAATATGATCCTCACTTTTTTATAATGCGCAGTGACGATTTTTTTTAACTTTTATTTTGTATAAAACGCGTATTATATACAGCAAATTATGGTACATGCAAATTAGTTTTTATTGCTATTTAAAAACATTGCAAAGCGAACTTTGAAACTGAATCGTACTTTGCAAACATCGAACATCTCTTGAAATGACTTGTATCCATTGTATATCACATTTTTGAGTATTTTGATTGAAACAGTTTCACCTACCAACGAAATAGTGAACTATTTTTTTATTATACATTTCACTCTCCCATACTCTCGTTAAGATATCCTGAAAATCTGACCAAATTCGGATAGGCCGTTTTTGAGAACGGGAACTTTAATTATAAACACCCTGCCCTTGCAAAGAGGCCATATCTCGGCAACCCGTGGCCCAATTTGAACCAAACTTGATTATTCTGCAAATTAACCCATTTCAGGGGACTCTTATTTTAACAGTTTTTGCTCTATCGTGCGCCATTTGAATACGAGAAAGTCTAGGGAAGAACATTCCAGATTCTTTTGATAAGATGTGTAAGATTAGGTGAGGTCAAGTGCGTCCTCTGAATATAAGATGTGTCAGGTGTTTTCTATTAAACCAAGTTTTTATTTGTTCCGTCTGTTTCTACTGTTAGTGTATTGCTGTTTCAGCCAATTTTATAACGAAACAATACTGTTTAAGGTGAAAATTACACTTTGAAGCGCAAGAATGGAACAATTTACTCTTGCTGTACTGGGATAATTAGGAATTGCGAGAGCACTTCCTAAACCTGCTGTTAGATCAAAACTTGCTGTTCGGAGAAAATGGTGCACAATCCCATCATCACCTGGCGTTATACAGGGTGATCCAAAAGTTAGTTCACCCAGTTATGTTTGATTAGCTTGAAAACAGTGAAAGCAAACTTCCTGAAATGTTCAGGGAACGTACTTCTGTTAATGGGCGATTAATGCAGACATGGTTACTATCAACTGGACGGAGCTACTGCTCACACAGGCTGAATCTCAATGGAACGAGTGCAATCTGTTTTTGAGGATAGAATAATTTCGAAGGAAATTTGGCCATCTCGTTTACCGGTCCTGGTTTCCCCGGATTATTTCCTGTGGGGCTATTTAAAAGATCGGGTGTATGCCAACAATTCACACACTATAGATGAACTGAAAGCAAACATTCGCTCGGAAATCTGCGTCATTCCGGAGGACATGCTGCAATGCGTTTGCAAGAATATGTGCCGAAGCAGGAAAATTTGGGCCACTTTGAACTGCAGGCTCAATCAGTGTCGCATTGATTAAGAATATCCACTGCAAATTTAACGTTGGTATGTTTAATGGTTTTCATTTAGGTGAACTGACTTTTGGATCACCCTGTATTATAATGAATATCGGCCTCGCCGATGGATTGGCCGTCACCTGTATTATAATGACATTTCAGAGTTGGCCACCTAGGTCATCTGAACTTCTTGGATTTTTTTTTCTGTAATGAGCTTAGTTTCTCTTCACTATTGACGACCCCAGCATATATCATGGATGAAGAAATACTAAGTTATAAAGCAGCATTCAGTAATAGAGCTTGAGACACAAAAAGGTCCTAAGGAATTTAAGACGATGGTTGCATGAATGTGAAAAATGTGTATCATTGGTCCGATGTGCGAAAAGCTGTAATAAATTATGAGATCGGTCCAGTTGTGTTTGATGATACCATTTCCGTAATTTTATTTTGTCGGAAACTTATAGGATCGAAGGAGGCCGTATCAAATAATAGAAATCAACTGAACTTCTTATATTTTTATCTTTACACATTAAGTCCTTCATCGACAGCCATGCTCATCTCTTATTCATATCGAACCCATACTTCCTCAAATATCCCAATTTCGATTTCTTCAGATTCTTCTTCCTTAATGCAATCACGCTCATCTTCTATCCATCATGTCATCATACATTGTTGATCTTGATGAAGCCACACGACGAATTGTCTCGAGTACACGAGAGCTCTTTTAACATGCAGTAGGCAAACTTATCTCGATTGTGTCGTCCTAAGCTGGATTTTAACCATCTTCGATCACGACGAATAAGGCGATCATGCTTTACCGAAGCGCCACGTGGACATTCAACGTGACTTACATCAGGACACGAACGAAGAAATTCGTTCCCAAACAATTTCTCTCACTATTTTTCATCCAAACGATCAAATTGGAGTTTTGGTTCCATACATCAGCGTCGAAAGCAGCAAAGCTATCTCGTAATAACGTTCCCTTTGAGCCCTCTTTAGGAAATTCTCGTTTCTGATTTACGTTCCAAGAACACCTAGAAATTGGATCCCAACGAGTGGTCTGTAATATCAAGGGCTTAGGAGAGCGTAATTTGTAACAAATTTCAGATTTTGCAATTCCAGTCTTTGTATTTATCACCTAGGCTCTGCGTGGGAGCTCGTCGCCGTGAAAGATGAGGATTTGAGACTTCAGATACTCAAAATTTGGGGCCTAAGTTTATGGAGCCTATATTAAAATAATTATTATTTACTTTAAACGTAAATTAGGTTCAAATGAATTAACTATTTTTTCTTTGCCTTTATAGTAAGTTGGGGTTTTGCCAGATTTGCAGAACAAAATGAGTGACATAAAACCCGAGGAGAATCATGTTTGGCAATGCATGCTATATGAATATCACAATATGGGGATAATAGAATCATGGACAGCAAAAACATTTGCGCTGTTTATTTACATGTATTAAATGCCAATGCCATAATCCGTAGCCTACACAATTTGGGCCTCATACAGAAAGGCCAAAGGAGATCTTCTACTGCGTGAGAGACTCGTCAAGCCATTGAAAAATTAAATGAAAAATAGAAAATAAACATGATCCACGTATATCCAGGCTCGTTGCTCTACCTATTGAGCGACCGTGAACACAGGAATGATGCTACCAATGTGTTCTTTTGAATTTACTTCACTAGGTGGATCGGCCTCGGTGGCTCAGGGGTTGCGTGATCGTCTCTGATGCCCGAGGACACGGGTTCGACCCCGGCCGAGGACGACGAGGATTTTTTCAGGGAGAAAATTCTGAGATCACGCACTTCCTTCGGAAGGGAAGTAAAGCCGTTGGTCCCGTGTAGTCGTTTGCCGGCTGCACTTTAAAGAATCCTTGCGAGGCAAAATTTGCGGCCCCTATAATGCCGTCCTGAAATGACCATGGCAGTTGAAAAGGACGTTAATACCAAACAAACCAAACCAACCAATCACTAGGAGGCCTCAGCAAGACAGTCATCCTAGCTCGACAGTCGTGATAATTTTTTAAGATCTATACGACCGTCTGGGTGGGCAGGAATGAATATGAATGATTTTGAAAAGTTTTGGTAGGACCGCCGTACTATTTCAAGGTGGCTAATATGCAAATTTCTATACACACGTGTTCTGAAAATCAAATTGTTGACAAGGAAACATGCCTTTCCCAAAATTAGACCCCATAATAAAAGGCAAAGTTCAGCAGCTTTTACAAATGAAATGGTCAAGTAAAACGTTCAAATAAGACGGTGAGCGCAGGAACAATATCCAAGTTGAGAAAAAAAAGCCAAAGAAACTACTTTAACCACGGTACCACCAGTGAAGAAAAGACGCAAAGCTAGACGTCATATTGGGGTGAGTGCTTATAAATTAAAACGCCTCAGGAACATGCTAAAATCTGCAAACCCACCGACCCAAAGGAGTATGGCAGGTCAAGAATCAGGTATCATATTTCGAATACATTCAATTTGGTAATGAAAAAAAATCAAGTTCATGGCATCTCAGCAGCCAATATTGAGAAGAGGCGTCAGAGATCATTTCCATTGTACTGGTTTCTTCTGAAAAATTTGAAAAATACCACCGACGAGGCATGGTTCTATTTAACAGGCTGCAGGTGACAAAGAAGAGTTCTTTACAGTTTACACGGGAAACCAAAGCCTCGAACGACTGTCAACAAAAAAACGTCACATTGCAAAGCTATCATGGTTTGGGGAGGGATTTCGTATAAAGCTAAAACGCGTTTGCGAATTATCAAGCCTGGACTTAAGATAAACACAGATTATTATATGAACAAGGTTATCAAACCGTTTTTGGACACCTATGCTTGAAAGTTCTATCAGAAAGGCAATCACATTCTTTATCAAGATTCTGCCCTTGCTCATACAGCCCACAAAACTTTTGACTTCTTGGAGAAAAGAAAAGTGAAATACATTCACCCCGACAAATGGATACCCCAGTAAAACAAAAACTGTGGAGACGCAAACTGACAAATCTAAATGGGTTTAAAAAGGCTCTTTTCGATAAGTGGAAGAAAATGCTTCATCTAGTAAGAATGGCCCAGCTAAAGATCAGTGATCTTGCTGGAAATTCTGCCCCATCCACCTGTTTCTCCTGATATTGTGCCATCCATGTCTCTACAACAGTTTCTTCGTGGGAAAAGATTTTAGAATATTCATATCAAAACTAGACTCTCGACTTTTTTTTGCATCGCAGCCATCGTTCCTTTTATAATTCGTTCTTGGTTTCCCTTCGTGATTATGGATTTTCATCTGATACTGTTGTTACTCAAAATAAAGGAATCCCGATGAGTGGGTGGTAGAGGTTTGTTTTTAGAGCGAATTCTGGGCTGTTTTGTCTTTCTACTTTTGTTTTTACGGTTAATAGTCGTAAATAGTGGATCTTTCCAGATTGTTCCCAGTGCGAAAAGAAAAGCAATTAAGTTTCACGACTCACCTTCTGTTGGTTTTGGCGATTAAGTTGAATTAGTGCAGGAAATGAAGAAAGTTCACAGAAGGGCAATTATCAGATTTTTTGGGGATTCCTGTTTTTTCTTTATTTTATTTTTTTGTTATCTTCCCGCCGCTATAATAGAACTCCCCCTTCGTGGACCTCACGCGTATACATAAAACGACCGTGTTTTTTTATTCCGCATGAAAGCTTCATTTTCAAACATTCATAGAACGGTTCGCATCGGATGCTTTACATTTTTCCTTCCTCTCCCTACACTCCCATCAAAGACCCCCGGTAACAGATTGCCCGTTGCATCCACGAAATTTTCTCGGCGCGGCTAAGTGTTCCCGAGACTTCCATTCATTATTAATGGCGAGAGAATAGCAGGTTAGGACTACGTCGCCCTTTCCCAGCCTCAGACGCGCACTATCCCAGCAGGTTAACAATCGACTCGCGCCGCTTCATCATATTTGTTTAGCAATTACCACTGTCAAGGTTGCTAAATAGGAAGAAGGAGGAGAAGAATCCTTTATTCCCTGCCTGTCACGCTTTTCGTGAAGTTTGTCCCTCATTTCCAATTCACACAAAAATCCAAGCAACTGGAAGGAATATGCTCTCCTGAAGGAAGGGGGGAAAGGGTATGGTGGAAGTGAAGAGACGTACGATGAAAGCGAAATGGTGGTAGGGAAAGAGGGGGTTGTGGGAATAATTTTTGGAGAAGGCTTTCGTGCGAATGACAAATGAGAGATCGAACAAGGGACAGTGAAGCGTTCAGCGGTGCCATCCTTCACAGAAGACTCCCTCTAGCGGCGAATGACAGGGCCGCGGAGAAGTAGTCGACTGAAGATAGGTTTAGTGATGAGGGTTAGGGATAGAGGGGGGGGGGGGGCTTTTATTCTTTTCCCCATTTTTCCTCTCCTATAAAACATCTCTTCGTTCCTCTCTCCACCTCTCATACGTCCAACACATCTGTGGGAACTTAACGAAGCACTATGTTCTTGTAAATTCTAACGGAAAGGGTTAAGATTGCTTTATATAAAGTTATTATTTAGTGAAAGAGGGAAATAAAAACACACTGAAAAATTGCCGACATCGTACATAGACTGGCCAATGAATTAGAAACATGTGTTTAATATTTTATTGGACCCTCTTTGACCCGAATTGCAGCTTAGAGTCGGTAAGGTGTTGAAGCACTTGTTAATTAATTGGAGACCTTAGATTTTTTGGAAGAGGAACCTGCTGTCTTTTTAACATGACTTAAACATTCTCTAAAGGGTTGAGATCTGGACTCTGGTGAAGCTAAGTTAAATGATGGAAATGCTGTTAAACACTGCTCGACCAACCATGCGCGATGAGCTAGTTTGACTTTAAAAACAAACTAGGCGAACAAAAATTAAAAATATAGGGTGTTTCTAAATTATCTCCCGTATTATACATGTTTATTACTCAAAAACTATTACAGATTTTAACGTGATTTTTTTATTCACAAAGAAAAACTCAAAAAGTTTCTTATCATGCATTAATAAATTTTAATGTGCCCCCACCCCGCCATTTATGGCGTGAAGGACGTCAAAGCGAAACTCGGTTTCCTCCCATGTTCGGGCTAGCATTTTGGTGCGGTTTAATGCATGATCGAGTAATCGGACCTTTCTTTTTCGCTGAAGACACCATTATCGCTGCAACCTACCTAGATATGCTGGAGAACTACCTGATTCCACAGTTGGAAGAACTGCAGCCCAACATAGTCTACCAAAAAGATGGAGCCTCACTGAGGCCTTCAAGTTAGGCAGTGCCTTTATACGAACATTCCAGCACGATGGATTGGAAGGGATGGGGCCCCTCGCTCAGCCGATGCGAACCCTCTGAATTTTTTCTTCTGGGGATATGTGAAAGACAGAAGAGTGTACAAGACCAACGTTGATGACATTGAAACTCTCAAGAACAGAAACAATCGCTGAAGTCACCCCCGAAATGCTAGCCCGAACATGGGAGGAAATCGAGTTTTGCTTTGACGTCCTTCACGCCATAAATGGGGGGCACATTGAAATTTACTAAGGCATGCTAAGAAACTTTTTGAGTTTTTCTCTGTGAATAAAAAAAATCACGTTAAAATTTGTAATAGTTTTTGAGTAATAAACATGTATAATACGGGAGATAATTTAGAAACACCCTGTACAATATAAAGGTCCAAAACACGTTTGAGCAAAAAGAGGAAACGAGAGTTAGTAGAAAGGTCAGTAGAAAAAAGGAAAAAATATTAAATTCCTTTTAAAAGAGGCAGGGGTCGGTGAGAGGCGCAGAGTTCCGGCATAAGAAGCACATCTGTATTGATAATTTCTTCGGGCCAGCGGGATTCTGACCGAGGAAGCAGAACGGAAGAATGGAGATCAAGTTGGCGCCGAATTACAGGAGGAGTCGGCACAGACAAGTAACCATTGATAGTTATATTTAAATTTAAAATGAACGCTGCTATCAATATGATATTTGAACATTTTTCTATATTCTCGTTAAGCTTCGCTGCTTTTTAACTAAAAATGACAGCACTACGCAGAAGCAAACATTTACGTATGTTAAACCGTAAGATCTAGAGCCCTGAGTGAACTGATCGATTAACAAAAAAAGGAAGTAACAAACTAAATTAGCAAACTAAAAAAAGGGAAACTTATTCTCAGACGTGACTTAATATCGTACTTCCTCCGTCCTGGAATTATCGCCCATACTGTTTTCGTTCATCGATTATTTCACTCAGGGTTCTAGATCGTGTCGGTTTGACTATACCGACAGAATTTTCACATCCAGGGTTTTCGTACTCAGAGAAAATGGTTGACTTTAACGAGCAACGAACTTGCGAAATTGAATGAGTATTTCAAAGGCAGCCAGCAGTTCGGGCCAAGGGTTATTTGCTGCGGGATCACCGAGACACAGTTAATAGAATTCTAATAGATTTTCTTCAAGGTATATAGTGAAAAACAATCCTCCACTTTTGGCAACAACTGATGGATTAGCGGGGCAACGAAAATCGCGGATTTGAAAATTCTGTTGGGAGATAAATGTGTACGCCTATGCCATCTCTCAATATGAAATTTAACGAGAATATAGAAAAATGTTCAAATAAAATATTAATATGGGTGTTTAATTTTAAATTTAAATATAATGAGGATAAAAAAAATCAGTCCCGGAACTTTTGATCACATCTTGTATTTAACCACGATCCTGCCAATCCCAGACATACTTCCCATTAGTTTATAACTAATTATTTTTGTAGCGAAAGCTTTGAAGGTGTGTTTGCCTTCATTTTTACTTAAGAAGCGAAATTGATCATAGGAGCGATAGTACTCATTATCGTTTTAATCCCATATACAGGATTATTTTTAAGATTTTTGTAAACAGGAATAAAAATTTTACGAATAAGTTTTCCAATTTTTATTTCTAATGTTTCTTTACCTTTTTTAAAAGTCATTTTAAAAAAAAAAAACTTGGAGAGAGAGAGAGAAAAAAGCGGCATTTGGAATTTTTGTTGTTAATCCATCTTTGTCGGACAAACACACGAGACTTGAAACGAAAACGGTAGCGCAGGAAATAGAAAATGGAGGGGGCCCCCCGCCCCCGCCCCCACCTCAACCTTGCTGTTCCTTGTGATAAATGAGAAGTAAAAGAAATGAAGGGAAAAAAATTACCAAAAAAGGAATATTGCGGGTGAATGGAAAAGGTGAAATGCTTTAAAGAAAGACTGGCGAGATTAAGAAGTGAAAACAGTCGTCGACATTAATCACCTCCTCCAATTGATGACGTGTAGAAACTGACGGTTACTGTTTGCATCTATTTGCTTCACGCAGTGAAAATGGCCGTTGAACGTGTTTACTGTATTATTTTGATGGATTTCTTTGCTGAAACGAAAGAGAAAGCTAGACGCTGATGCCTCCGCTCCATTACAACACTGCCGGAATCTCATATTGATCTGCTTCTTGTTTGGTCTGAAGTTTTAAAAATAGCAAAGGATTTTTTGAAAATTGGTTACGATCTGTGTTGGACTAGTTAAGTAACTTAGCACTTAAAGTAACTGAAGCAATTCCTAATTTTTATGGTTCTGCGTTTGCACTGCGTCGATATGGATCTTTCATTTTGATATTGAACAATTTCCAAGAGAACGGGGGTGTTATCGACAGGCTTCCATGAAAATAATGATCTGAAGAGACCCGACTTGATCAACTTCGCAGCTTCGCGTTCTCTTTCATGTAAAGTTTGATCTCAATCGAGTGGATTGTACTTATGTAGAATCGGGAGCACAAACTGTGCGAGCTTGCGTGCGAGTACAGCGTGCGAGTTACTGCAGTACAGCCGCTGTCATTGTGTGAACAGCTTATGCGATTCACTGGTATGTGCGAGCAGGTCAGCAGATGGCGTGCGAGCTACTTCAAACTTTTTTTGTTTTTACTCGCCATAACTATCATTTAGTCCTTTCTTTAGTCGGTAGTCAGAAGATCTGTTTTAGTAGTTCGAGGATGTTTTGTGAATGAATGGTTTGGACAACGCGTTGTCCAAATATGCCTAGGAGCATGTTCGCTTTAAATATGGGGACTCTATATTTCTTCATTTTGGGTAGAGTTAGCGACGACGTAGCTACCGATAATTTTTGTTGGCCAAATAGGATTCTTTATAAATAGAGCAAGTATCCCTTCGTTTTGCGGAAATAGCCACTAGGCAGAATGCTATCATAGAGGGTATGTTGACATTTCAGACTATGGTGTATAGATTTCGAAAAAAAAATTGCCGTCAGAATTAACATCGTATATTTAGCAGTAGCAATGTGACATCTGCTCACGTGATTACAGTCTTTGGACCATTGTAGCGTTTCTCGCATCTGTTGTACACTACTGTTGACTTTTCTGTTCAGTGAGATTCACAGGTGAAGATGGTTGAAGAAACACGAGATTCTTAACAAAATCGCACAGAAAAACCAGAGGAATCAAATCTGGGGTCCGAAGTGGAAAAACTAATTCACCGATTAGTGCAACCAATCACCGATTAGAGCAGAAAATCCTTCCGTCAGAACGTGAATGCAGTACTACATACGTGACTGAATTTGCATCTTTCTATAATTGTGGAAAGATAAAATTTTACAGTATATCTAGATTCACGGTGCCTGCAATACTACTCTCCTGGAAAGAAATTTCATTCATTCTGGAGCTTCACGAATATCTTCCAGGTTTGTACTTGATCTTCCGATTCCTCATAATCTTGGTTTCACATACTTGATGTGTTTGCTTCCTTTAGTCCAGGAATTTTTTTTGTAAAGGGACAAATAGTAAATGTAAAAGGTCAAATTTTTTGCGGGCCTACTTTTGATACTCAAGAATACTTAAAAAGATAGGGCTACTTAAATAACAAGCAAAAAAAAAAAACGAGGCAGCGGGCCCGGACTTGGCCCGCGAGCCGGATTTTGCCGACCCCTGAGTAGACTGTCAACTAATTATGAGATATTATCAAAACGTTCCAAGCTAGGCGTATGTACAACAAAGTACCCTTAATTTATTTAACTTTGTCCACCATATTCCTCAGAATAGTTCCCTTCTGCTGGATACACCATGAGAGAAGCCTCGTGAAATCTTGTTATCAATGTGCGGCAACACTTCCTGCGGTTCGCGCTGGATCTCGCTCACGGTTTTAAAATGGCGACCCTTCAGCTTCATCGTCGGGAAGAGGTAGTAGCCGCAAGGGGCCAAATCAGGTGAAGAAGAATGCTCATAATGTTACTGCCTAAAAACTGACATTTTTTTTCGCGTCACGGTTCAGGTCTTTGGCGATGAAAGAAAAGTATTAAATGGTTATACGATGACCTAATTTTGCCCATATTTTCTGCTACGAGTGCACGATTTATCGTTGGTAGCCATAAGCTTGCTATATGATTTGGAAGTTTTGCCGAGTTTGTCACAGAATTTGATATTAGTTCTCTCCTGAAATCGCAAATGCGTAACAGATCTCCCCGATATCCACAGAACGACACCACTCGGCAAACTAAGTAATAGAGGCCACTGCCGCCATACTTTAGTTTTACAGACAATCATGGAACTTTTTTGATACCATCTCGTATTATAAAATTTACAATCATGCAACAATTTTTCACTTGTGTGGGGCTCTTTTGGATTTCATTCGTTGAGTCAAAGGAGCGCATAATCTGTAAAGTATTTCTATAATCATTTACGTTCTGTATAGGGTTTCTCGTAATTCTTTCAGTTGTTGATAAAAGAACAGGACCCGCTTTTCTTTAGAAAATAATTTTATTATTGATAAGGGGAAAAAAGTGATGGCTCAAGTGCGGCTATTGTCTGTGGAGTCTATTGGGGGCGACAGTCCTCTCATCATTGTTGAATCTCGTGAGAGAGAGGCGATTGTTGAAGCTCACGAGTGACAAAGAGTTATGATTGCAGAAGTTCGTGAGAGAGCAGGACCACAAAAAATGTCGTATGATTTCCTTCTCCTCTTCTTTTTTTTTAAAAAAAGAGTGTTTGCTGAAGAGAGAGAATTGTGATTGTTGAAGTCCTTGGCGGAGAAAAAGAATCGGAGAAGATGGGGTAATACAGAAGCAGATCTATCTATATAGAAGAAGAAAAGGGGACTGGAAGGATGAGGAGTAGCAGTAGTGGTAGTAGTAAAGAGGAGGAGGAAGGAAGAGAAAGGTGGGTTATTGGAAATCAGTGGAGGGAGAGAAATTGGTGATAGCGTTGTCAACTGAAATGTGGCTGGAACAGCAGCTGTCAAAGTCATTGGCCGTTTGCGGTCACAAGGCTAGTCAACTACAACCCGACTGCAGATGGAAGGGAAAGAGTCAAGGGGGAGAAAAAAAAAGAATATCGCTCGCCTCCATCCTTTTTTTAAGGAGAGCTATTCTAAGCCTCAGCTAGAATAAGGAAGGAAAAAAATAGATTGAGTTCTCATTTCCTTTTCTTTCCTCTGCTTCCATTAGTAATAAATACTTTGTTCAGTAGATTTAAAGGGATTCTTGTTTTCTGTGTTAATGCAATAGTTTTTTAAGTAGTAGATTAGTTAAGTAAATACATTATGTAAGCTATATTACTTAGTTACGGCAAGTTAAGTAGAATTAGATCAGAATAGGTAGTCAGATTAAGTTAGCTAGAGTAGGTAGCTTAAATAACGTAAACAAAATAACCTAAAACTGCGGACAATTTCAATAGTAAAGCGAAGAAAAGTGGAAAACCACAAATCCGCATAGAAATTCTTTGATGATTCGGATATATATTTCGGAGGCTATGCCTCCTTCATCAGCGAATAACAATTCTGTATAAATTCTGAATTTTTCTTGTTAATAACAATTCGCTGATGAAGGCGACATAACCCCCGAAATGTACATCAGAATAATTAAAGAATTTTTATTTCGGGTTGTACTTTCCATTTTTCTTCATTTTACTATAAGTAGATTAGATTAGGTAGGAGTTAGATCAGGTAAGGTTAGGCTAAATTAGGCTAGTTTCGGTATAAGTTAGGTAAGGTAGAATAGATTGAATAGGTCAGGTAGGCAGATTAGATTAGGTAGATTAGACTATATAATAGGCTAGATAAGATAGGATTAGCTAGTTAGGTTCGATTAGGCTAGATTAGGTATGCTAGGATAGATAGAATAGATTAGATACGTAGGTAGAGTAAGTAATAGGTCAGGTCGGTACATTAGGTTATATTAGGCAGATTAGACTAGATAATAGGCTAGATAAGGTAGATTAGTCTGGTGAGAGAAAGTAATAGGTTAGATTAATCTAGATTGCTTACGTTAGATTAGTCTAGATTAGATAGGTTAGTTAGGTAGGATTAGTTCAGCTTAGGTAGTTATTTTGAGTTAGGCTTGAATAGCAGGTTAAGTTAGATGGATTAAGTTAGATGAGATAGATTAGAGTAGGTGATGAGTTACATTTGCCTAGATTATTTAGGCTAGGTTGATTATAATTTATGTAGAATAGGTTTTTAGATTAATATTAGGTTAGATTAGTTAGGTGAGAGTAAGTAATATGTTAAGATAATCTAGAGTTCGGGACAAGTTAACCTTGCAGTGAAGAATCAAGTAGGGATAACGATAAAGCTATATTCATGCGCGGCTGAAATATAGTCCCTAGCATTTTTTAAAAAATAAAATTATGTAGTAAATATACCCGATTAAATTTTTACTTACTATTATTTACTCTTCATATTTTAAAAACGTACCACATCACTTGCCAGGTCTTTTCAAACTTATCGCATGCGTTGACACCTTTTTAGAACTATTTCTTAGCATGGCTGCCACGCCGTCGCTATTCAAGTCGCATGAAGCAATTAGTTCTAAATGTTTACGTAAGATTGCGTTAACAATATCCAAATAATTCTATAGCAAGCAATTGTCCTGTCTCTAGAGTAAGTTTTTCTTATTACCTACTCCCATCTTCCTTAATTACTCCGCGCATTGATACAAAGATCTCAAACTGCACTTGTTCCTTTATTGCAAGGTTAACCTGTCCCGAGCTATAGATCAGGTAGATTTGAGCAAGTAGCAGGTAAGAAGATTAGGTTAGGTAGATTATATTAGACATGTTATTTTATGTTTAGGTTAGATTACATAGGCCAGGTGATGTTTGATATTTAGATCAGGTTCGGTTAGGCTGAATTAGGTATATTAAGTTAGGTTCAGTTAGAAAGGTTATGTTCAGTTACGTAGATTAGATTATATAAAATTATGTTCAGTTGACCTAATTTCCTATTGAATGTATATGTTCGTCCAAGCCTGTCTCGAAAATTTTAGAGCATACGATCTGTGTTATACGAATTAATAGTGGCTATTCTATTGACATTATGTATAATTTAGATTAGGTTAGGTCAGCGTTTCTCAAACTTTTTCCGACAGCGGACCAGTATTTTCTGCAATAGGTTATTGCAGCACAGTGTTCTTGAAGACGATCACTGAGTTTATTTATAAATTAATTGTCTTGTCGATATTTTTTCCCGTTACGTTTATCTTTGCGACACGACCATACCTATCGCTGAGCATTTTTATGTGTTTGCCAGCGGATGTTTGGCTATTTACTTTCTCCTTTGATTGCTCGGACATTTGGCGTGTGGTTGGTAAGGCTGTTAAATGAAAGGATTCTCGTCTTTATCGTTAAACTGGCGGCAAAATAGTGGCCTTCGAGGTTGCTTTTAACTTAAGTTTCACCGCATCTGTCTTTGTTTTGTCATTGCGCTGTGCTTTTGATTTTGTAGGCTTGATTTGATCGTGCTTCACAGGGAAGTCAATACCCTGCTGAAATGTAACTAATTCTCTCATTCTTTGGTTATTCCTGTTTTTGTGATTACTTTTTTGGTTTATTTTTATTTATGTAATTCGTACATATTAATGTTTCATTATTCTTAATGAATACTCCAATTCGAAATATTTGCTCACTGTACTTCCTCCCTCTGACCTTTGTTTTATTGATTTCTTTTTGTCTTTGGTCATTTTAACGCTGCTGAATTATTCCTCAAGAATAACAGGCGCACTTCTTCACCTTCCAAGTATAGACCTCATATCGATGGATGTCATGCACTGGTGCGCGCGCATCCTGGGAGGCAAAACATCATCCCATACGCATAGGCCACTATAAGCCACGCACGTTCACTGGCTTCTAATAAAAATTGTATAACTTCAGTTGTTTGCCGGACGAAGAAAAACAAGTTTGTATTCATAAACTCACTCTGATTAAAGGAGACAGCGGAAAATTACTGATGGAACAATCCTGCGTTTTGGCCGGAGATGCTATGACTCGATATCTACAGCTGTCTCATCGAAACGCCAAGTATGTTTACGCAAGAAAATTCGAAAGCATTCATAACGATCAATGCACTGGTGATCTGATACAGTTTTTAATTTCGGTGTCATCGGCTTCGGTGGCTCAGTGGTTGCGTGGTCGCCTCTGATGCCCGAGGACTCGGGTTCGATCCCGGCCGAGGACGACGAGCATTTTTTCAGGGGGAAAATCCTGAGATCACCACTTCCTTTGGAAGGGAAGTAAAGCCGTTGGTCCCGTGTAGTCGTTTGCCGGCTGCACGTTAAAGAACCTTTGGGCGGCAAAATTTGCGGCCCCTATAACGCCATCCTGATATGACCATAGTTGTTGAAACGTTAATACCAACCAAACCATACCAACACTGATAGTAAAAAAGCGGGATGATCTGGCTGTTTTGATCTCCGGCCTCAATTAGAAAATTTAATTCGTTATATTTTCAATCATTTGTGGGGTTCCGTCCATCGTATCGATATCTTGCAATTATAATATTCTTCGATTCTTTTCAAATGAGTGGCTTTTGAGAATATTATAAAAAGCCGCTCCAATGTATAATTTTTTTTTGTTGCACATCCAACTGCACAGCAGGCAGCTTGAAAGAATTATAAATAAATTAAAACAAACCAAATTTACACAAAAGTTCTCTTCTTTTTTGTCGAGCAATCAAAGCGAGCCAGCCAAAAACCACATAAAAACAGCAATAGCGACGATCCTTTAGCCTACCAAGGTGCGCGCGCGCACACAAAAATATGACGTCATGTTAACGTTTATTTGTAAACATTGTGAGAGGTCTATAGGTTATGATTGTTCACAGAAGTTTTTGTCTAGGAAGGATGTGCGATATTGTACGCAATGAATATATGAAAATATTTGAACAGAGCTGCATAAATTATATCTAGGGATAGGATAGTTGAAGGCACTGGTCAACTTGCTCTTGCAAGTGGTCAACATTAAAATTATTCTCAAACTAACTTGACCTAATGTGCTGTCGAATGTATATGTTCGTCCAAGCCTGTCTCGAAAATTTTAGAGCATACGATCTGTGTTATACGAATTAATAGTGGCTATTCTATTGACATATGTATATGTACATTGGCTCGCCGTCAGTTACGTTGACCTCATCAGCAGCTTGGCTCGTGTTATTGATTTTCCTGTGTTTGTAGTGCCATTGAATTTGTAGCATTTAGTGTAATGAAGAAGTAGATCAACATGTTGCCTTACTCTATGCTCTTCGGACTCAATTGCAGCTGATATCCCATCGGCTTCTTCTGATTCATTGTATCTAAGACAGACTGGCCAATGAATAAGAAACACGAGTTTAATATTTTATTGGTTCCTTTTTGGTCCGAATTGCTGCATATATAAGGGTTGGTGTAGAGTCAGTAAGATGTTGAAACATTATTTAAGTCAATGAAAGACCAGGCGATCACTAGATTTTCCCTTCTTTCTCGCAATAGATTTTGAAAGTTTGTTGGAAGAGGATCTTACTGTCGGATTTGTCGTTTCAGCATGCCTCATACGTTCTCTAAATGGTGGCCAAGATAAATGACGGAAGTCATCTTCTTTCTCGCTAAACTGCGATGAACAGGAACATTGTCGAAGCCATGGAGAAGCCGTCACATGCCGGATAAAAATGCAACATTGCAGGGTGGACTTGTTCGGCAACAATATTCATGCATTTGGCGGAACGTACTCGGCTTTCCATTAATAACGGAGGACCACTTCTATACCGGCAGAAAAAGCCCCATATCATAACTCCATTATAGAACCTCGAGTTGTCTTGATAAGGCATTGTTTCTTGGGGCTCCCTCGCCAAACCTTTTGTCTACCTTCGGTATAAAACAGTTGTATCGTGATTCGTCCGACGACCTTTCTTCTTGTTTTCCCATATCTAGTTACGATGTTCCAGACACCATTATACACGAACTTTCCTATATATGGACATTCAGAGATTCTCGTAGACATGGGATTGCCGATTTGTATCGGGTTTTAATTCCTGGCGCATTGTTCAGCCAGACATGGGTCGGAAAGAGCCTTGGTTAACCTCTTTTGTCAGTTCTTGTCTGCTTCGTTGTTTCAACCGTGCCTCCAGTGAGACTGTTTTTTTCCTAATCTTTATCCCCCTGCTGATCAGGTTCTATGATTTGACACCCACATTAGACTCAAGTGATCTCAACTATTTTGTATAAAAGCGGCTTAAAACAAATTTACATACTTTTCACGCACTTTTAAAATTCATTGGCCTGTGTGTTTAGTTCCCATGTTAAATTTTCGTATCAGATGTTCACAAGCCTTTCCCTTACGAATTTTCTTTCTGTTTGTCTTCGTCCTCCCACCTTCGATTTTTTTTCCTTTTCCAAAGCAACTCTGAACGTAATCTTGTATTTTATTATATCATCTTTCTCTTCTTCTTCTTTATTTATTTTGAAAACAACCCTGATAAAGAATGAAGAAATGGGCACTCGACAGGAGCAAAACTCCCTGATAAAAAATAATACACGCGGCGTATACACCAAAGACGAGTAGACTTCGGGGAGTTGAAAAGTTAGTCGACTTGGAAGGTAGTGAGGGGATGGTCAGTCTTCTGCTTCTCTCTTTTACCCCCTGCAGCTCCTGATTTGTGGATAAATTATTAGAACACCGGGTAGAGAGGGAGGGGGGGTAGGTTGGCGCTACTGCCTCGTCAGCCTTAGGTGATAGGAAGACAACAGAAGGAGACCTTTGCACTCGAGCGCAAATAACGTTATCACAGAACTTGGCCTTATTTACTCTCTCTCTCTCTCTGCGTTCTCTCCATAAAACCCTTCTTCTCTTTTCTCCAAACCTTCTTCTTCTCTTGGGCTCCACCTCGTAACGGTTTTTAATAATTTTAATTAATTTAGCGTTTTATAGGAGCAAAAAGCTTTTACGCAGCTCTATGAATTATGGATGCTTCCTTAAGCAACGAAGTGAAAGTGAACTTTCGCTAGTTCATAGAAAGATAATGAAACATACACACGTAGTGGATGTTTAAAAAAGACACTTCAAAGTTTATTATTAGGGGAACCGGAAAATAATGCCGCTTTTGTAAAGAGAGGATAAAGGCTCTTTGTAACAGGAAAAAAATATTAGATTAACCACCATGATAGACATATGAGCGGATAGAGAATCTGTCATAGTTTCTATTCGTCATAGACACTGTGGCGGACTTGTGGATTTAACCACTGGAGGGCAGTTATAACGAAAACATGGAGTTGACGAGTGAACACAAAGTTTTTTCCAATACAATCACCTAACCTAACCCTATGTGGGTCTTTTCTTTTGGGTTACATCAAAGATCATGTGCTCGTCTGCTCTTTCCTACGTGATTTAGCCCAACTGCAAGGGAGGATCACTCATTCGTGCGCTGGTATCGACCATCAGATTTTGGATCGTGTTTGCCAGGAACTTAAATACAAACTAAGGGTGGACCAATTACATACAAAACTTGGAGAAAAAGAATAAGGGCGTTTCCGCTAGGTCTGTCATGGTTACTGTTCTTTGGTTAGTGTGGAAACCCCGAATAGACTTAAAAATCACCCTGTATAATCGCTGTCATTACTTACCCATCTTGAAACCAAGCTTTGAATGCAAAATTCTTTATAAATGGAAGTTGCCTGTGATACAGAGGAGCAAAAGAGCCCAGTTTTGACATCAACATTTTGGAATCTTTTCCCAGTAAGTTCTGTAGAGATTTCAACAAATGGTAATCAGAGGATGGAATGTCAGAGGAGTAAGATGGATGAGGCAAAACTACCCAACCAAAAAATTTCTCATAAGTTGTCGGGTGAAAGCATTTCTCTTGACCAGTTTAACAGTTAGAGCCAGGATTACATCTAGAAACTTTCCACATCAGGGCGCTGTTTGGAAATTAGGGCCCTTGGTTAAAAAATATTAGGGAAGAAAAAGCTTTTTGCATTTGCAATTGTTATTTTCATTCACTCATTTACCAGCCGAACTTTGGTGTGCGTTATGGGATATAAGGTAACAAGAATGCCACGCGAAATTCTCTTAAGTTTTTGGCGAAAATCTACCGAGCAAACTAGGTAACAAGGATAACAATTGCTCTATTAAAGGTTCTTACTGAGTTGCTCTTATAAGAAGTTCATATTGAAGTGTTTTATAAGAGGTCTTATAAAAGCTTCATACTGACTTGTTCTTATAAGAGGTACATATAAAAAAGTAAAAAAATTACAAATGCTGTGATGGGATAAAGGTTGCTGGTGAGTAGCGATTGATGATATCATTACAATAGGGTTCTTTTCAAAACTGGCTTGGTTATTCAGGATTTTATCCTGGTTGATTTTTAGGTGGTTTCCTGATTTCCAAGGCCTCATAGGTTAGGATTTTCTTGTGGTCCTTTTCGAGTTTCTTGAATTGGTCCGAATTGGTGCCTCATTTTTAGAAAGTGGTCCGCGAACGCAGATTGTCCATCGCTGTTTATCCACGAGTTTTTATGTTCATTGAAACGTTTTTTAAATGTCCTCTTCGTGGATCCGATATAAAAAGTCCCATATGTTCGACAGTATGGGCCTGCCTCATTGTAGTCGTTTCTTGCTCTGAAGACCAAATGTATTTCGAAACGCGTAGGCTATACCAATAAACGCCACTATATTGCTAAAACTGGAACTATTCTTATTATTCAGCTTCAAATTTCCTCCTCTGTTTTCACTTAGACGCAACTCTGAGAGCTTATTTCAAATGGTCCTGTTGTTAACAATAGAAGTCTGCCGTTTCGGTCTGTCCTAGTTCTAAGTGAACTATGCCAATAGTAATCCACCAAACATAGAACATGGTTTTGGGTTAAGAATTGCTGTCTGACCAGAAGAAGTCCGCTCTGGTTTTTGCATTTGTCGTTAACATAAAGAGCCCACTTATAATCTCCACCGAGTCTATTGAAGGTGCTTTTGAACAGTAGACTATGATACATTAATATGTTTGCATAATTTTTCAATGATTTGACGAGGTTCTGCACGCAGCAAGCCATGATCCAACTCCATTGGCTTTCCTGGACTTGTGGACATTTGGTGCATTCGGATAAACAGTGGAAATGTCTTTTGTGGCCAGATTGCATTGTTCCGTTTATGAAGTTCATACTGCACGCAATGACGAACATGATTTTTATGTCCTCTTGTTTTATATCCTTTTAACGTTGAAAGTATAAAAAACGTTACTTTCAACCATCCCCATTCAAATGCTTTACACCTTTAATTCTTACAGGCTTTTAGGGTTCCCTTCCCTCCATAGTTGTTCGTGGACGAGTCTATCATTAAATCGCTTTTATCAGCATTCAAGGTGGGAAAGAATGGATGGTTTTAAACTCGCAAGGACAAAAAAAACTTAAAATGAAAGGAGAGGAAAAGAGCTTTTCAAGTTCGATATTTATTGATAGTCCATTAGGAATCCCAGGAGAGAGAATGCTGATCGTTCACTGTCCAAAGTTTTTAGAATCCACATTTTCGCCATTTCGCGGGGTCGAATTTTCTGTTGGAGTAACCTCCATTTATTCCTTTTTTTTCCCATCCTTCCCTTCTCAATCCTCCCCCCCCCATTTCGAATGTAAAAAAAAAGAGAGTATCCAGGGTATCTCCATCCCATTTCTGAAAATGCTGTGTTGGATCAGTTAGCCGCAACCGGTACTGATTATGCCGTTAATTGCGGATTATCGGCCAAGCGTGCTATTATTCATAAATCTAAATGGGATTCGTCATTTATAATAATAAGCCCATCAGTTGTAACTCTTCATTAAATCGGAGTGTACATTCCCGATTTCGGATTTAAATGGCGCTAGGATAATGTTTGTCGGATGATTTGAAGTTATTATTATTAAATTTGCATATGTCGTAATTCATACGTTGGCGAGCTTACTTCGTATTCTGATTGGTTGTGCGAATCTTAAAGGATTTCTCTTCTGACGACTTGATGAAATGGTGAGACGGCTTCATTAAGGAAAGAAGGTTAATGAATTCGTGCTTTCAAGGAATAGGGAATCGTAGTTTCCTTGATAATTGTATTAAGGCACTCACTTCTGCGAAATGGAAATGGAGGACAAGATGAGTTGGCAAGGAGTTCCCTAGGTCAAAGGTCAGCGACTCTTACAGACTCGCTTTTACGTTAATGTAGAGCTGTAATAAAGCATAATGGAGAGTCAAATAATGTGATAATGAATATATAAAGCTCTCTTACAGAATATTTTGTATTTTGAACAATTTTGTAATAATTATTTGGTTTTCACTTTCTTTGGGAAGTCTGCTACGATTTAGTATGAAGATTAGCTATTGATGACTGTAATAGCTATAGAGCTAAGGATACGTATGCTGGTCTTTATTATTGATGTGCTCGACAGATGTAAAAAATACGTATATGACCGGGGGGGGGGGGGGGCAGAAATAACGAAAAATATTTGCCAGAACATTTTCAAAATTTAATCGCCTTCAAAATAGTGTCCATTAGACGTAATGCACTTGTTCCAGTGTTTTCCCCATTGGTTGAACAATTTTTTAAACTAGTCCGAAGTTAGGCTGTTTCATCTCTTCTACAACCTAAAAAGGCCTCCCTTTCTGGTTTCTTTTCATTCTTGTGAACAAAAAGAAGTCGCTGGGAGCAGATCCGGTAAGTAAGATATGTGAGAAATAATTGTCATTCGGTTTTTGGTTAAAAAGAAACTGCCTGACACTCAACGCCGTGTGGGCAGGGGCATTATCGTGGTAGGGGAGCCAATCCGATGATCGCCACAATCCAGGCCCCTTTTTTTTCGCGCTGCCTCACGCAATCGTTTTAGCACTTCATGGTAGTCATGTTGGTTCACTGTGATGTCCTGAGGAACAAATTCATGGTGGAAGATCCCCTTGATGTCGAGAAAACGAATCGGTATTGTCTTTACCTTGGATCTCACGTGCCTTTCTTTCTTCGATCATGGTCATGAAACAATCTTCCATTGGCTAGATTGTTGCTTGGTCCCTCGGTCGTATCCATAACACCAAGTTTCGTGCCTGTCATAATTTTGGACAGAAAATCTGGATTACTTTCTGAATGTTTTTTTAAGTCCTGGCACACTCTCTAATAGTCGTCGGAAAGCACACGGGGAACAGATTTCGCTGAGACGCTTTTCAGCTTCAGATCTTCAAACAAAATTGTTGGTACATGGTATCCAACAAAGGACTCCCTGATTTTAAGAGTAAAAATCTCGGAAACGGAAATCGATAGAAGAATGAAACAAGTGGTATGTATATTTCGAAAGCCGTAAAAATCTGATACGGAAGTTTCAAAATTATGTTACAAATTAGTTACAAATATTGCCGACAGGTGGCGCTGTATTTAGTATTCATACGTGACTGAAAATTTTATTCTTCATTCGCGCCCTTTCTTTGGTGCGAAAGGTCCACCCTTTGAATCGATTTTGATGTGATTGCAATGGCTGCTTAAAAAGGACAGTTTATAGCCTATTTTTCGGACTCCGTATTATTACTACAGCGTACAGCGCCACCTGTCGGCAGCATTTGTAGCTAATTTGTAACCGATTTTGAAACTCCTGTATCAGATTTTTACAGCTTTCGAAATAAAGATATCACTTGTTTCATTCTTTTATCGATCTCCGTTTCCGAGATATTTACTGTTAAAATCAGGGAGACCTTTATGGGGTACCATCTATGAGGTCCATATTCCAATCAGTTGCTCCAGTTCATCGATTGTTGTACGACGATCAAACATCACGGATTTTTTTTAATGTTTTCGACCGTTCTGGAAGTCAAGGGGCATCCCGATCGGGGTTCATCTTAATTACATTCGATCACTTTTAAAGCGAGAAAACCATTCATAAACCCTTGTCTGGCTCAAAGCTTTTTCTCTGTAAGCCTAATAAGAAAGAAAATTTGGTGTTAACACGTTGCTCTTTAAGTTTCCACACTTTGGATTGGTGGAGGAGGACTCTACAAGTTCTACTAGTAGCTTAGCCGTCCAAAATCGTCTGATCTTTCTCCATTAGAATACTTTCTTGGTGGGTACATGCAATCTAGTATGCACTATGATTTCGCTGATTTGAGTTTATGGATCCATTCCTGGACCTTTCAAAGCTACTTCAACAGAGATGCATAATGATCGAGTATAATAAAGGTCTTTTCATTTTATTAATAATCTCCTTTATTTCCCTGTTCTGTTGAGTGCTTTCTGCTTTGAATATCGCCAAGGAAGTCAACTGAATTATAACTCCTTTACAATGCTTCTTCACTTGCATTTATTTGTTAAGGTTGCGGTTTATCTTCAAATGCGAAGCGCATCTGTTTATCGGGTCCAAATATCGCTTTTTCATTCATTAACGTAAATGGTGAATTTCTTGGTGAGTGCTCCAATGAAGGACGAGACAGTTTTGTATATCACTTTAAAGAGTTCATATCGCGTGCATCTAACTTTTTTTTTCCTCTACTTATTTAAAAGTGCAATTGGTCGTTGCTGAAGTGAGGTAGATATCGCCAATAGACGAATATTAAATGGAGTGCGTGCAATTTCTTTGAAAATTTCATATGAACACTGCTTAGTTAACTTACAAATTAACAACAGCGACTGTAAATATTTACGGATCGACCTTCAGATCTACATAGCATTCCGTTTTGAAACTTACCAAATTCACCAATGACTTAAAGCTCAGTATGTTGATGCATGTTTGCAACACTAAATAAATCTACTAGGAGGTTCCGAAACGGGCGTGAGTTCAGTAATAATCAATTGGGTCCAAACGATTGGTCTTCGCCGGCATCGGGCTTGGTAAACGGCGATTCAAAATAAAGTATCCCCATTCAGATTCCTGTAGCGAGGTGACCAGTAGGCCGAATAGCTTTAAAATTGGAGGGTATTCGGCCTACCCTCATTTAAAATTCAGGACATGGGAAAGAGTCATTGATAATAATAACCAGTCGTTCTTTAACCGACTACCAGGTAAAATGTGGCGCTGCCACTAAAAGCAGTTCAGCACCAGTTGCCCAAAGTGTTGGGCAAATTATTATTCATTAAAGAAGATCGTCGAAGATGTGGACGGCACAGGATGCTGGGAAGATATTCCGAAGAGGTGTTAAAAGTCTAGATTAGACACGTTTTGGGAGAGAGTCCTAACACCATTCCTATCTATTGACTCTGTCTGCCGCAGCTTATTTCTGCTACTTTTCCACAGTCTCTCTTAATTTCCTCTCCTAGCAACCGCTCCAACAAAGCCCATCTCCTCAACAATGGGCGTCATAACGATAATAAGATTAGGAATTGTTCATTATACCGGCATGTTTAATGTCACAAAAGCAGAAGTTCTACTCCTCAGACATTTTTGGACTGCTCAAAGAAGCGATGGGAGGCAAACTTCATAACAGACTACGCATTCCGCCAAAAGAATTTTTATCCTAAAGGTATCCGTGCACTTCCAAAACGCTGGAACGCCTGTAGACCATAAAAATTATTTCAAGTTGCCTTCGTAGAACTAATCTGAAAATGGTTAAAAAGTTCTTAATATTTCATTAAGTATCACTTTCTAGAAAAAGAACCCTTTTATAAATTGAAGAATTTGGTAAAAGTTCTAACAGCTTTGATTTTGTAAAATCTTGCGGGCGAAGGTTTCAGTAAAAGATATAGTAGGAATCAGTTTCGCGTTGAAATCAGTGAGATTTATTTTTCATGTGTTGGCGTCTGTGTGAGTGCATGTGTGTGTTGTGTGTAGGCATTAAAGTCAAGCGGCGACGACGACAGTAATAATAAAGCGGTCGTCGCTGAATTCCTCTCTCGTAGCTCGTCTCCTGTGTACGAGTGGAAGAATCCCCTGAAAACAGGCGCCACAGCAATTAGAGAGAGAGAGAGAAGGAAAGGAAAGAAAAAGTCGGGTCCGTAGGAATGCAGAAGGTTGTCATTCTCGACGTTTGCAATATTGCCAGCAAATTCCTCAACGACACACGGGGTTTAAATATTTCACACGGACGGCGTTTCGAGGAGAGGGTTTCCGTTTGGATTCTCACTCTCCCCAGCACTAGAATGACAGCGCTGAAAATAAATGTCGAAGATACCCCTACTTACCTGTCTGCGTTTTAATTTGCGACTGACTGTGTTTCTTTAGATTATTACAGAATGCAGGGCTGAACGCTGTTATGTTCTCTCGGAAATGTTTTCAAATTCAGCATGTTTGCTAGACTTGTTGCAAAGCTTAGAAGACCGAATCTAATGTAGTCTCAAAATTGAAGCACTTAACTTACAGAATTAGAATTATGTTAAAAAAGATCATAAAAAGAAAACAGTTAGAGTGACAACGTATCAGGCTCCTGAATCATGTTTTGGTATATAGCAGAGATTGCCTATTCTTCATATAAAACACCCCCCCCCCTCAATGTTGTAGATGATTTTAGTCTGTTTACTTGGATCTTTAGTTTCCAAATTTGAGGGGGTTCAATAAAGTATTAAACAGATATTTCTAATCTATTATCCAGTGTCAGTGTGGATACTTATAATCTTATGTAACACCTTAGGGTAAATTTACCGATTAGAAAATACAAGCCGTCAAGCTTTAGCTTCATTGAGCGCTCTATGTAAAATATCTTAAGCAGATTCGAGCCATGTGGATATTTTTGATTGCATCGTCAGAATTTCTTCGAACTCAGTAGCACAGAGTATATTAACACATTCTAGAGTACATGCTGGAACCCGAACCCTGCGGCACTCCACGACCCCAGATGTGGACAACAGTGCCAATAAACCATACATATATCAGATTGTTAGGCTAGGTTTGTGGAAACTGAGTTTTTTTATTAATTATAAATAGGCACCATTAGATGCAATACATCTCTCCCATCGAGATATCAGCGCCTTTATGTCAGTTTCATTGAAGTCTGGCGTTCTGGACAGAAGAAATTCCTCAATGACGTTTTTGACAGCTGCTTTATTATTGAACATTTTCCCTGCCAAAAAAGTCCAAATGCTATATAAGGTCCAAAAAACAATAGTCGGTTGGCGAGAAATCAGAGAGTATCGTGGTGATGAAGAGTGAATTTGTATTAATTTTCGGACTCATCAACTTCTTGACTTCACAAAGTGCTTGTAAGCCGTGGAAAACTGTCGAATAGGATTGGACCAACACCTCCTAGAAAGAAAGCCAAACAACTGAAACGTCATACATTATTACACGAGGCCAACGATAGACAGGCCAGGCAACACCTCCTAGAAAGAAAGCCTCACAACTGAAACGTCACATATTCTTACATCATCTCTTTACTTTCTAAGAGGTGTTGCCTGCCCTATGTATCGTTGGCCTCGTCTAAGAATATGTGACGTTTCAGTTGTGAGGCTTTCTTTCTAGGAGGTATTGGGCCAGGGCACTCAAAACTCACATGATCATCGGGGTCCGGCCAACAATTCAGCCTTCATTGTCTCCATCTTGGATTTTAACAATAAGTATTTTTTCGTTTGTTGGAAACAATGAAGGATGGATTGTTACCCAGACCCCGATGATCATGTGATTTTTGAGTGCCCTGGCCTATCTCTCGTTGGCCTCATTATTACATCATCATAACTCGACCAAATTTAGGGTTATTATTGGTAGATTAACAATGGTCGAAATATGATGATGTAACAATACATGACGTTTCAGTTGTTTGGCTTTCTTTCTAGGAGGTGTTGGATGGATTACCCACTAGTGCTCGCAGTTCGTCTTTGGCGATGCCTGTTGCTGGTTCATTTGTGGCGAATTTGAATTTTTGGGAATTATCGCTGTGGTCTAAGTTTGATCTGTGCGATCAAACTACAAGCTAGCACTAAATGATCCCTGCTTACGAGCAGAGATATTTAATCTTCACTATCTAATACATTATTACTGTGTTCATAAATAAAGTATAAATTACTTCATCCCGAAATCCGATATTTCATGTGCAAATCCTGATAATTCTAACGTATATTAACTGAATCTTTGATCAAGGACAGTTGAATAACAAATTAATTTATTGATTAATTGTTCCTAGATTAAAACTGTTATTTTCTGTATTTATTTAGGCTAAACAATAGGAATTATAATTATAGTAGCGGTTACTTCTCTGAAACTTTGTTTTTGCGGTCAGGAGATTGATATACCTGATATTAAGGTTTTAGTAGTTCGTAAGAAAAGAGTTCATATAAAATAAAGCTACTTGTTATTCCGAAAAGTTTAATAATAAAAAAATTGCTTGAAAACATAATTTCCTCATGTAAGTATAGAAAGAAATGCAGAGAATAGTTGAAATTTCAGATTTCAGTAAAATTCCAAGTCTAGAAATGAAGATTTTACGTCTTCGCGATTTACATTTATATTCCAGGTCCCTCTCACATATCAACCCCCCAAATGTACGAGGGGCGTTAAAATTTGACCTGGATTTTATTTTTTGTAAATTTCATTGTTGTAAAAATCTAAACTTTCATTGTTGGGATGGTAACTACAGCCTGTCATGCAAATGCAGCACTACTCATCCGGTTGCCATGGCAACCGATTGTTTGTTTCAAACAAAATGGCGTACAGCGATGTGGCGACCAAAGTGGAATAACGAATAATCATCAAGTTTCTCCCCAAAGAAGGTGTGAAAACATCTGAAATTCATCAGAGACTTTAAAGCCAGTTCACCGAGTCATGTTTATCTCTATCATCCGTCTTTACTTGGTACAAAAAGTTTGAAGGAAGGCGAGAATCCACCGGCAATGAACCTCATAAGGCAAGGCCAGCAACTACTGTCAATGATGGCATCATCGCACGAACAAATGAGCTGATAAGGCATAACAGGCGGATTCTTGTCCGAGAAATTTGAACGTCCCTCGTAGGTGATATTTCAGGTCACCCAGCATGTTTTCGTTATAGTGTCCCTGATTACGAAGCTTAAAGTCAAGGGCTTCTTGGTAGAAATCACTCTCCTATGTCACTCTCCTGCCCGTAAAACAAAATTTCAGCAGTTCAGTTATTATTTTCCATCATTTTTAGTGACACAGCTTGCTGCACCGATCCGAGCATCCAATTCTCAATCCTGCCGCCCGTCACTCGTGAATGCAGTTCCGAGATATTTGAACTTCTCCACTTTTCTCAATGGGGCTCCCTAAGAACCAGAACCTCCGTCTTGGCTACACTGCTTTTCATCCCAGAATATTTGTGGGGAGGGGGGATTAAAGCGAGAGTTATAAGTAAACAAGTTTGCTTACATTGACATAGAAAAAAAAAAACTATCTGCGTTGACATTGAAGCATCCAGAACTGCCTGTATACTTGACAGAATGTCGCCAGAAGTGTGTAATATAGACTCGCTAATGCTTTAGTCAGATACTCGTTCTAGGCGACGATTAACATTGCCGAATTTTACGTAAGCCTATGGTAAAACCCCACATGAGTTTGTTGAAAAATTCTCAACGAGCCCTAACTGGGTAAAATGGTTTCGTGATGAATGTTAGTTTAGAATGCATAGTAAGAGAAGGGGAGGGACGACGAGAAAAATGGTACAAAACTGCCTCCGGATGACAAAGAGGGCGCAATAAAATTACTCTTTATTTCACCAGAAGAAGAAGGATTTCTGCAATTCGCTGTTTTAATTTATTTTGAAAGTATTTGTGGATCCCATCAATTAAAAGAGTGGGAACTGTTTGTAAACTCCACCCTCCCACCAACCCCTTTTTCTTTTTTTTTCAGGAGGTCGCATTTAAATCGAGTGCAAATAAGTCACGCCAAAACTAGAACGCGCTCTCTCCCGGCGCCATTTGTTCTCAGAAGATTGGTCTGGAGAGAAGGGGGGCAGGGATAATACTTAATTAGATTCAGAACTTTTAGAATCCATTTTTCAAACACGCATTTCTCTTTCTCTCTCAAACTAGAAATGTACTCTTAAAAAATATTCGAAGAAATTTAGAAATAAATCAGTGCTTGTTATCTATAAACGCCATAACGCTAAACAGCAGTAGCGATTGAGACAACACACACACAAACATAAGAGTCTTCTTCAAAAGCAAAAATTACGATCCTAAAAGAGTAGGGAAAAAAAACAGAGAGAGAGAGAGAGAGCATTTAATTTCCCAGGTTTAACAAACGTCAAGTTGAGTGTTTCCGTAGACAAATTACGCACACTTGTCTCGATAAAGAATTTGGCAAGAATTAAAACGCACCAGTATGTACACCCCCCCCCCCTCCATCGAAAACGAATTGCTCAAAAGAGTGGGGAGAAGAAGCAACAACAACCCTTATACCCTTCTCTCATTTCGGTAAATTACACACACACAGTTTAATTTATATTTTCCCACCAACCCATCAATGTCATCTGAGATTACAGTGACAACAAACACCGCCTTCTGCGGGATCGTTAAACTCAATTTATTACTCCCGTCAACGTTTATATTCTTTCGGATTTTTTGGAAAAAAAAAATTTTTTTTCTTCAGTTTCTTCTTCGTCTGTTTTTATCGCTCATTCGTCATCATTCTGTTTCTTAGCAATTAAAAATTAATAATTCATTTCCCCTTATCTTAAATTTAATACGAAAAGTCTCTTCTTCTTCTAATTTACAGAAATCTCAACAACAAGCGGGTGGTCGACCCTATGTTAAATTTATTACTTCACATAGAAGATGATTCGCAATGAGTGTAACAAAACTTCGGCATTTTATTGGGGAGGTCAGTTTGAGCAAAAAAATGTCATATGAACATAGATCGTATTCCAATTAGGTAAGAGAGTTTACGATTTAGTACTATAACAAGTGCTCAGAATGTACCCCTTGAGCCTGATTACAAGCCTGACACTACGAATCATCGTATCATAAACTCTACGAACTAATGGCATCGTTATTTCGAATTTGATTGGCTGCATCAGTTATCCGTTGAAGTAACTGTTCACGAGTATTGGAGATGTCAACGCTGTAAACTAGCTATGACCCCCTCCCCCCACCCAGAAGCAAAATTCTAAAGGATTTTGATCAGGGACCTCGGAGGCTAAGGGATAGGATCTGGATGGCCAGCCTATCTGTTAGGATAATCATCATGTTGGGACAATTGTATTAACTTTGACTTTGTCAACAGCCAACTGACTGTTAGTTATTAATGGTCTGTAGTTTGCGTTTTAATGACAACTACATTATGGCTTTACTACTACTACGGTCCGTTTCAAAAGTTTGGAATATCTTAAGTTAAATGCGTTCTAATCAAATTCAAAGAATTCACATTACAATAATAACTCATTAAATTTATTCAGCATTACAATGGTTATCTCTTCAAAAAATATCAAAACAAAATATTTAATGCATTCATGGAAATACATTTGGTAAATGTGTATTTTAGTATACTAAGGCTCGTACTACACTGATTGGAAGAAAGTAATTGGAGACTTTCAATTTTAGACGTTTTGTCGAATATCTAGAAAAATACTTGACGAATTATCCTGAAATTTCAGGGGTGTAAAAAGGATGTTACACCTCATATATTTCAGCGAAGGTTTTCTCCCGAAGGCAAATAGGGGACCAGCAGAGAAGTGAAGCAAAAAAAATAATGTTTGGAATCACCCTGTAAAAAATAATGCTTGAAATGCATTGTAGCTGTAGCATATGCTTAAGAGGCTTGTTTTACTTCTCTGTGTTCATATGTATGAGAATAGCACGTATATTCATGGAGATATAAAGGTTTCTTTAAAAAGGTCGAAATGTTTTCGTAAGTTTTTTGTTTATAACACGCAGGATTTTTCAACCCAATGCAATGCCATTTATAGGAAACTTGACAAACTACAGTACAGACAACACCCTGCAATCAGAATAGAAAAATATTAAATATTTGATGAAATATGAGCATTTTTACTAAATAATGTTTAACTGCGCATGCGCATGCGTTACCGAATTGTCTTTTGCATAATTTATTAGCCAAATTATTAGAGCTACTCTTATAAAAAGCCCAAGCAAATATCATGAAAATTGAGAAAGATATCGCCGATAGAATGAGCTGAATTTCTGTTGCTCTCAAAAATAAACAAAACGATAAGGGGCTTTCTCCAAACTTTTATTTTTGGATCGGACACCAGTATCAATTTCTTCTTCTTACGCTGATATGAAGTCAATATGAAGTCAATATTTTTTCATGTCAGCGTAAGGAGAAGAAGTTGGTGTCCGATCGTTTTGCTTATTTTTGAGAGCAACTGAAATTCAACTCATTCTATCGACGATATCTTTCTGAATTTTCAAGATATTTGCTTGGACTTTTTATAAGAGTAGCTCTATACATTTGGCTAATAAATTATGCAAAACAATTTGATAACGCATGCGCATGCGCAGTTAAACATTATTTAGTAAAACTGCTCATATTTCATCAAATATTTAATATTTTTCTATTCCGATTGCAGGGTGTTGTCTGTACTGTAGTTTGTCAAGTTTCCTGTAAATGGCATTGCATTGGGTTGAAAATCCTGCGTGTTATAAACAAAAAGCTTACGAAAACATTTGGACCTTTTTAAAGAAACCTTTCTATCTCCATGAATATACGTGCTATTCTCATACAAATGAACACAGAAAAGTAAAACAAGCCTCTTAAGCATATGCTACAGCTACAATGCATTTCAAGCATTATTTTTTACAGGGTGATTCCAAACGGTTATTTTTTTGGTTCATATCTTTGCTGGTCCCCTATTTGCCTTCGGGAGAAAACCTTCGCTGAAATATATGAGGTGTAACGCCGCTGAAATTTCAGGATAATTCGTCAAGTATTTTTCTAGATATTCGACAAAACGTCTCAAATCGAAAGTGTCCAATTACTTTCTTCCAATCAGTGTAATTCAGGATTCGTTAATACTTATGGAAAATAAAGATAAATCTTAACGAAATATTAACGCACTAGGAACATATACTTTCAATATAATTTCTTATGCAAATTCCAATTTTTCCGTCGCTAAAAAGTTGGTTATCCGTACCGCTACGCTGAAAGCTAACATCTTAAGCCCAAGTTCTTAACGGTCTGTACAAATTTTAACGGTCTGTATAAGACTGTGTATACCGTTAAAATTTGATCGAATTCCAACGAGAAGTTTCCGAGTTATGCAGTCAAAATTGTAACAAGTGCTGGTTAGTAATCACAAGTGACACGTGCGAGTCTAGAATGAATACCCTGTTATTAATCCAAATTTCTTTAATCCAGGCTTTACAGAACCTGATTTGTTTTACGGTAGTCAAATCTCACACAAAACATCTATTATTCGAATTTTATTTTACTAAACTTCGATAAATCTTCTCTTGAGATTCGATTTATCGAGGTTCTACTATATTACACGCTTGATAACTCGTGTTTAATACTTCGACTTAAGATCTTTTATAATATTGCTCAAAATCTCTTTTTGCAATTAATTATCTCCATAAAAAGGATGCAAAGAATTAAGAAAGAAATCGCAAGAATGGAAAATAAAAATCCAAATTTTTTAATTATAAAAATTAATTCCAAAACAAGTGCATTTCTTTAATTTCACACTGATGTTCTATCTTCTAATTACATTAAATCAAATGAATTAAGCTAACCTTAAAATTAAAAACTTAATTTAATATCTTTACAATGAAATCAACTCATTATAAAAAATTTTTAAGTTAAAATCAAATAAGGGTGTCTAAAATTATTTCGATACTGCCGCTTTTGTTAAAGTTTCTTTTGTCAATTACAAAATGGAAAACAAAATTAAGAGGAAAATTAATTTTCTTCATTTATTTTCTAATTAGTTGAAACATTTTTGTCTTGAATTAATAGAGGGAAATAAAAACGTCAGGAGCTAGTTAATTGCTTTGGCTTTTTTTTAATTTAACATTATCTAATCAAATTACATGTTTGTTTGTTTTTTTTACGAATGCTTCCTATTTAAAATTAAATTCCAAGAATTTTAACTGATTTTTGTTTTTTGTTTTCGTACTGTATAGGGAAAAAAATAAAACCTAGGAGGTGAAATTTAGACGTTCTGTTAATCTTATTACTTATTAAAAAGTTCATTACTATAGAACTAAAAACACGTGTTTAACTCAAAAAGTAGATAAAAACTGAAGAAATTCTTCAAGCATATCATTATTATAATTAGAAAAGGGGGAAGGAAAAATTCCGCGAGCTGGACACGAACCAAGGACCACGACTTTCGGTTCAGATGAAAGGAATTATTAAGCGGCGGTACCCCCTTTTGCTCTAATGACAGCTTCCACCCTCCGAGGAAGAATTTTCACAAGTTTTTGGTGGTAAGAAGCTGGAATTTCTTTCCATACGTGCCTATAGCACTGGTTAGTTCAACCACGGATGAAGGACGACGTGGTCTGGTTCGTAGTCGACGTTCCAATTCATCCCAATGGGATTGAGATCGGGGCTCTGCACAGGCCAATCCATTACTTCAACCCCGTTGTCTTGAAACCAGTCGTGCACAGACCTTGCTTTATGACAAGGAGCATTGTCATATTGATATACAAAAGGCCCACACCCGAACTGTTCCCATAATATTAGCAGTGCACAGTTGTCCAAGATGTCTCTATAAGCAACAACATTCATCGTTCCTTTAACAGGCACAAGCTGACTCAGTCCGAACCTTGAAAAAGAGCCCGCTACCATGGTGCCACCTCCAAACTTCACAGTGGGCACCACACACTCAGATAGAAAACGATCTCCAGGCATTCGCCAATCTCAACTTCGTCCATCTCATTGCCAATGAGTATCGTGATTCATCAGTGTATAGGACACGTTTCCACTGTCCCATGCTCCATTTCTGCAAGTTTTACACCACTCCAAGCGCCACCTGGAATTGTTGTTAGTGATGAAGGGCTTGCCAATTTTTGGGTCTGCCAGTTCGTGCTTGCACTGTTGTTGCTCTCTGGGTCTTCCACTTCGCAATCACATTGCTTATAGTTGTACGGAGTATTTGTGGAATGGTGGAAATCTCACGATCTTACTTGTTGCACAAGTGGCATCCTATGATGGTTCCAAGTTGAAAGTCTGAACTTTTTTGAACGACCCACATCTTAATAATACGAAGCAGATATGTGAAGCTATTTAAATAATTTACATGTAATAGCCATGCGACATTTGGCACGTTCCATGAGTTATGAGAGGGTGCCTAAATTTTTGATCACATAGTGTATGTTCGTATGAAATCTCAAATCAGCTCAACTGGAGAGTAGGCCCCCGACTCGCAATTCAGGAATCCTCCTTAGCCTTAAGCCATCAAACAAATTGATGAAAATTCAACTCAAAGAGAAGATAATGAAACTGAAGAAATTCTTCACTTAGTGATAGCTTATTTGGTTAGAGTAGCAACAGCGAAAGTCGTGGTTCCTGTACACGTCCAAGTCGTGGATTTTTACCTTCCGTTTTGTACATTGTAATTATGTGTTTGGCATTTTAATCTTACCCCCTTTAGCCCGAATTACAGCAAGTATGCGGATTGGCATAGAGTCAATAGGGTGCTGAAACAATTATAAGTCTTTGGAAGTATAGACTTTCCTATCAGATATTTCCTTAGTACTGTTAGCAGATTTGCTGGAAGAGGATCTTGCTATAGAATATTTGTTTCCAACATTTCTCAAAGATTCTCTATGGAGTGGAATTAGAATCTAGGTAAATGACGGAAGACAGCTTCGTGTTTGGTAAACCAGTGCTTAACCAACTGTACGGGATGAGCAGTAGCATTGTCGGCGATGAAACAGCCATCAAATTGCAGAATGGACTTGATCGGCAATATTGTTCAAGTGGTCTATTGTATGCACCAGACCTTCTATGTTTATGGGTTAACCTGCTCCATGTCAGCAAAAAAGCGCCAAACCATCCGAACTGTGTGTTGTCTTGATAACGCATGCTGGATCCATTGTTTCATGAAGCTTCTGTCTACCGTTAATACAAAACAAAGTATATCGTGATTCGTCAGACCACATAACCTTTTTTCAGTCTTCACTTGTCCCGTCAAGACGTTCCAAGTCCCACTGCAGAATTCAAGAGTTTTTGTATGGACATGCGACTGCTAATTTGGATCCGCTTCCATTTCCAGTGGCATATTTGTAGACCGACTGGGCAACAGGGGGTGGAGGTTATGCTGACGAACAAATCAGAAACGTCCAGATAACCCACCCAAACCGGCGAATCAATTGAGGGTGGTGTCCTCACCCTGTAATCAATTAACAGGGGTACATAACAGGCTATTAGAACTGAAGCGTGTGATTTCTTAAAGGTTGGGGGAGTGTTAGGGGGGGTTTTGGGGGTTATTTGAGGTGGATAGCGCCGAGAATGGTAAGTGCTTCTTATCTGTGTTTTCCAGTCATACCCATAATATCACGTTTGGACGTTTCTGGTTTGTTCGCTGGCATAGCTCTAGCCCCTTTTGCCCAGACCATGTACGCTCTGCAAATATGCAAAAACGGAATAAAACAAATTTACGTATGTTTCTACTTCATTAGCCTGTGTGTGCGTCAATGAGAGCTTTCTTGCATTATGAACGAGCCATGAAAAGGCTTGATTCAAGATTTGTCTTGAACTAAGTTGTAATGATCACTATTTGCATGTAAATAGGTTTTACTGTTAATTCTCTTTCAATAAGTTGAATCCAAGATTGCATACGCATTGTCCGTTTCGGGTTTTTAAAAGTTTGAAAATTCCTTTTCGCCATTACAACCCGGGGCTTGCACAGTTGAGCGTTTGTAATTTTTGAAGGATGAATAGAGGCCAAGTAGCAATAAAGCGATTTCCTTTTGTGAAAACGAAGCGAAACAGTTCCTCGAGAGCCACGGGGGCTTAGCATTTTTTTATTGTATTCGTTCGCAAATGGCGCATGAATTAAGCCAGCAGTGTGTTTAGTTTGAGGCCCTTCCGTCACAAGAATCCCATAAAAGTGTTCGTCTTTACTTAAGTCGACGGCCATTCGTCCCCGTTTTATGCGCTGCTAATTGCCAACCAACTTTTCTCTTGAAAATCTTGGCAAAGGTCCCCTCTTTTGGGGTTCTTGCCTAGTTTAACGACACCGAACTGGGATTAACTGAATGTATTTAATGAAATAGATAAATAGTCGTGCTGCTGGGGTTGGTTTATAATGGGCGTGAAGAAAATGATTAGCACGTGAAACAGAGAATTTTTGCCCTGTGTTTTGTTTCGACTTATTTCATAGCCGACAGAGCAGGAACTTTTTTTTTCTGTCCGTCCTTTAATCTCTTTTAGAAAGATAAGTAAAGCACTTGAGTCCCTCTTAGAAGATGGTTGGCTTGTAAAATGTGATAACGTTTTCTGGTTCGTTCCTGTCTGGTGATCCCTGTGTAACCGCACGAATTCATGAACCGGTTCGTTTAACCAAATAAACCGATACAAAGCCAATTGGTTTGATGATATTGGAGGGCGCTGCATTTGATGGAGATCTTAATGATTCCTATTAACTAAAGGAGAGCATGGTTTATGGAGTAGATCCATCTAGGGCTGTCCAATAACTAAGTTAAGGGGGAAAGGAAGCAGTATTTAGCGTAACAAGGAGTAAAGCGCTTTTTATATCAAAAATATTATGAAACTCGTTAAAACAACTGCAATCATCTAAATCTCATTGTCCAAACGAAAAATTATTTTTAACTTTAAGGAAGAAGCCGTGTCCGGAAAATACATTGACAAAAAATAAAATTTCATTGCTGTACAATAATAACGTGTGGCCATGTGCACGTGCGCTAACTAATTAGCATGCACCTAGTGTCGGCCTTTCGTGTCGTAAAGCTTTACTTATGGAAATTATAGCTCGCTCAACCATGTCACTGCCATTACACGAACTTTTCATTTCCATTTCCGCTTTACTTTCCCTGTACCTTTATTATCCAAACAGCTCCTTAACAAATAAAATGACGTGGAAACTGCAGAGTCCATGAATGCGAGAGGTGAACGCGGACTGCAAAGTTATCTACAGGCCGGCTGACATGCAACAGTTGAACGATTCACCGTCCAAATGAATCAGGGGGTGAATTGTTAGATATGTGTCCGAAAGGGTAATATCGCGAACTCTGTTGCGTATGGGGCTTAACGCAGATGGATGATCATTGCACCCAAGCTAGCAAAGATGCGTCGTCAATGACTACAATTTGCATTGCAGTAGAGGAATTCTCGTGATTGGCACAAATGATTGTCTTCTCCGATTGCATTCACTGTTATGGTCTGGGTTGGTTTCTTGGCATTGTCTGAATTCACTGAATTGGTGGAAGAGATATTTCAGCGGGACAATACAATATGTTATACGGTTAGAATTGCTCCAAAATGGTTCGTTGAGTATACTAAGGGTTCCAAATATTTCTCTGCCTCCTTATTCCCCAGACATTAATGCAATCGTGTGCCTATGGATCACCTCCGGCAGGCACCTTTCAGATACCAGCGGACACTTTCCAGCATCTTATTGACTCTCTCACGCCGTCTAGCTGCTGTCTGTGCTACTAGCTGATGGATTTTCTGGTTACTAGCTGATGGCCATACTAGTATGATCAATAAGTTCGGAGACTGACCTTCCAAATGGATATGATGTATTATTATCAGGTGTTACATATAACCACCTTCAAAGTACTCCCCTTCTGCAACGATGCATTTCTTCCATCGCGAGTACAATTGCTGAAAACATTCCTGGCCGTTGCTGCTTCCTGAACCTCAGATGCACTCTTGAAACGGCGTCCTTTGAGTTCTTTTTTCAGACGGTAGAACAGGTAAAAGTCGCATGGGGCATGCACAATGTAAAAATCTGCACTGCGGAGCTGCTTCCTCCTTACCATGTCTCTTGTCATATGTGGAGCCACGGTCAAATAGTTCTCCTCTCTTCCACGCCTGATAGGAGATATCAGCACAGTCCCCGAACTTATTGATAACTACTAGTATTAATATAGCCCAACGGTATATCACTGCGTTCAAATCCTGTTTGAGTCGGTAATTATTTTTCAAAGCGGGAATTTTATGGCTACTCTCACTTTATTGCCCCGTGTAATTGTTTGTTTGAACGGCGTTCCATTAGTAATTAACACCTGTAGCAGTTAAGATTGGTCTTAACACCCAAGTTTATATTTGGACGTTCCTTGTTTACCAAGAAGGGCTCGTGAATGTTAAGTGAGTCGCTCGTCCATTCTAAAGCTTCCGATATTGCCTCTTCTCGCTTTGGGTGAAAGAGAGAAAGAGGAAAGGACGGAGAATGGGCCGAAAAAAGGCTTAAAACCGAAGATAAATTGGTCCGACTCCTTTGCCTCGGCCAATTTATTCTGTCCGCTTAAAATGGGGGGACTGAGCGAGATTTTCAAAAAGAGGCTCCCTTTTCATGGAACAATGCTTTTAGAAAGAGAGGGCTTTCGGGAGACAATGTAGCCGGGATTTTAAAAACAAAACTAATGGAAAAGAGTAGAGCGAAATGGCGCGTGTTGCGTGCCTTCCCTCAATAGCTCTTGTGTGTGTGTCTCTCCCTCTCTCTCTCTCTCTCTCTCTCTCTCTCTCTCTCCCTCTTCCTTAAAACAAGCCTCGTGGGCGAACGCGTGAAATATCATTGTCCGTCGGCGTTAAGTTAGATTAAAACAGTGCAAGGCAGAAGCTCCGAATCAGAGAGTGGTAATTTGTGGTCAGCGTGACATTCATGGGCCCTCAACCCCCGTAGGCCGAACCATTCTCGTGCCAAGAACGAGAAAGAACGAGATTAAGGGAATTAATTTACAATCCCCTTCTCCTCTCTCTCTTTCTCTCACGCGCGAATCATTCTCTCAGGCCACTCACACAACAACAACAACAACAATCACGGGGTTTCTTTCGTTCTTCAACAATCCGTTTCAACTTAACGGCGACAGAGTATTGTTGAAACGCTTTCGTCATTGCCAACTTTGCCAATTCTCCCCCTCGAGGAATCCACTTTACCAAAGCGTTTAAAGCATAATTAATATGCAAAATAGGGCTTGCGCGCGCACAGAATATTATTTTGTTATCATTAGTCCTGGCAGGAAAGGGTTGTAGGCGGTTTTATGATGGACTCTTTTCGCCCGTTTAAGGACAATAAATGAGTTTGAAACGGGGGTTTAGGGGGAAATGTGAAGAGCTGTTTGTTCGGCTGGTGCCATTTCGGGAAAGAGGCATCGGCGGCCGTCGGGCGAAGGAACTTGGAATAAATCTACTTATTACCCAGGCCATTTTGAATATTTAGCTAATCTCGTTAATAGATAAAAGAGGATTCGCAAGATTACGGAGAAAATGTTGTGATTAGGAGATTTTATTTTCTTTCTTTCTCTAATATTACACGTTTCCTCCTTTTCACTGTTGGCTTGGAGTGTTCTTGGTTATACAGGAAAATTCGACATTGTGTCCTTAGCTTTTTAGAATATCAAAAAAAAGGCTATGAGTATTGAATTATTTCTGTCTATATTACAAAAAATACTTAATAGATGGATTGAGAGAGCTAAGGAACTCTGCTTACAGTCCATCAACATCCCTCTTCAACATGCAACTATTTCAGTAGAGTTGTATTCAGCCCAGAGCGTGAATCTCCTGAATGTGGTTTTAGCAACAAGGATTGCCCTCTCACACAATCAGTTGTGATCTTTAAATTTTCTAATAAATTTAGATAAATACATAACTTCTCCATTAGAAACACCATTTGAAATATAAATTTTCTCCAGTTATTAGCTCATTAGGGAAAGTACCTTCACTTTTTCAGCGAAAGCTTGAGCAGTTCCTCGCCCTGCAGCTTGTATTATTTTATTTGCTTTAGAATAAGTGCCGGGTGACCGAGCTTTGCTCGCTGGAAATTTTATGTTTAGAATATTTGTGAAGAAAATAGTAGGAATAATGATTGTCAACATTAATATATTGTGCAATGAAATAAACGTGATTGAAGGGTTTCATTAATAGAACAACAGAAACTAAAGATATAAGCTTTAAAATTGTACTTACAATACGATAGTCAAAACAGGCCGGTAAGTTAGACAAACCAACGTTTCTTTGAAAATCATCAAAAGTATTAAATCAGAGTATTAGATCAGGGTTGCCACAAAACAACGGCTGACGTTGTTGCTGATGCATCATGGGGGATAGTGGAGAAAATTTTAGGAGTTCTTTTAAAATGTCCAAAATTATTATTTTTAATCATAAAACTTTGAAAGTTTATTTTGTAGGCATTTTTTAGCGTTTATGCTGTGGATTGTCCAGGAAACCAAGTAAAAATGTATTCTTTGTCAGGGTGAGAAGGCCGACCAATCACAATTAGGGAGAGGATAGGTGGAGTTTCACTATACATACAAACATTGTGCTTTATATGTATAGAAGATAACGACATTGTCGCATTACTTATTCATCGCAGCGTTGCTTTTAAGGTGTCGTATTTGGAATTCGATTTCATCCTTAACATTCCAAGCTCAAATACCTTCTTCGATACGAGGGAAAAAAACCACTAAAGATCACAGGTTTGATTCCTTGACTAAAGTGCCATCCTGGAAAGTGGAAAAAGTATTTGCTTACCTATATTTGAGCAATTTTTAACTCGTGGTTAGTGGAGGAATGAGAATTTTCCACGTTTTTTTTTTCGGGAATTCCGAATGTTTGTGTGTGCGTTTGAAATGGAAATAAACATCTTAGCTCGAAGGTGGGTCTTATTCTTAAAAAAGTTTGATAGCACGACTTTCGACTCCTCTCCGCCTCCATCCTACGTGCATAGGCAAGTTGAGTGTGATAATCTGAGAGTAAAATACAAATACGCAGAAATTTGGGAAGTCTGTTTTTGCCTAGCGCGTCTCTTTAACATGGGCTTATTTCTATAGATATCAGAAAATTAAGGCTAATACACACTGGTCGGTCAAGCGACGGACGGATGACCGACCAGTGTGTATGTGCCTTTAATGAAAATGTAGCTGCATTTAGTTTTTTTAAACGCTTTTACTTAACCCACAACTTCTGTCCGTCTGTTTCGTTCAAATTTCGCAATTAATTTTTCACCCACTTCCTATTGTTCAAACGACTCCAAATTTGGTACACTGGTTCATTTCCGGTGACAATACAATCCAGTATAAAAATTTTCAAAATTCGAATTCTTTAAAGGGTTAAAATTTATTTTTCTTTTACTTTACATTTCAGGGGGCACCTCTTCAGATTTTGTTCATTTAATTTACAGCCCGCTTAGGGTGGGACACCTATTCAGGTTTTCTTCATCTTCACGTTCTTTTAGCAAAAACATGGGTTAAAAATTGATTGCAAGTCCAAGATTAAAATAATAAAATAAAAAATATTAAAAAAAACTTTTTAAGCATTCACTTATGTTTTAAAAAGTTCACTAAAAGGAAAAAAATAATTTTTAACGCCTCTCATTAAAAACAAAAAAGGAAAAGTGTGGCGACGCATGTTTAATATTAAATTTTAAAATGAAAATACTATGCGCCGCCACAAAGGCACAAAAAATCATTTGTTTACACCATTAAGTGCACTTTGTAAAGTAAAAGTGTATGCTTAAAAATATTTTTTATATTATACACTTTTACTTAGCTTCACGTGCTTGCTTGCTAGTTTGGGTCAAATTTTGCAAGTTTGCGTGAGCTCTGAAATTTGGTATAGGAACTAAGCTTCGATGACAATACAACCCACTATAAGAAAGTTCAAAATTCGAATTCTTAAAAAGGGTTAAAAATGATTTTCGTTTAATTTTCATCCCAGGTAGGGGGGTGGGTCACCTCTTCAGGTTTTCTTCATTTGTAACAAAAGCATGGATTAAAAACTTCTTAAAAGCTTGTTTTACAGATTTCCACGGTTTTTTGTTTTGTAGTTTTCATGTAAAAGCATGTTTCTTTTACTTTAAAAAAATAAAAAATATAAATAAATAAACATTTTAAGCATACACTTTTACTTTTAAAAGTATACTTACAAATAAAAACAATTTTTTTTTAAATATATGGCGGCGCGTTTAATATTAAAAATTAAAATAAAATGAAAATGCTACATAATAAACTAAACGCGTCGCTACATTTTTATCTTTTTTAATTTAATTTTTTGTTTTAAGTGCACTTTTTAGAGTGAGAGTGCGTGCTTAAAAAGTTGTTTTTTTATATTTTTTATTCCGTTTCCAACGGCGTAACTTATAAGCGGTGCCTAAATATTTCCGTGAACTTTATACGTAAACTGGCCAATGAATTAGAAACACTTGTTTAATATTTTATTGGACCCCTTTTGGCCTGAATTGCAGCAAGTATATAGGTTGGCATAGAGTTAACAAGGTCACGAAGCAGTTGTAGGTCAATGGCAGATATTCCCTTAGTTCTCTTAGCAGATTTGTTGGAGCAAGATCTTGATGTCGAATATGTTGTTCTAATAAGTCTCTAACATTTTCTGTGGGCTTGAGATCTCTGCGCTTAAGGTCTCTGGGGCAAATGACGGAAGTCAACCTCGAGCTCGCTAAACCACTGCTGAACCATGGTTGATTTAAACCCTTGTGCGATGGAATATCAGGGGACCAGTAAAAGAAACTCCACACCATCCATACCCTTCATAAGACATACTGGATCCTCTGGTGTTTCGTCAGAAAATATAACCTTCTTCCAGTCATCACGTGTCCAATAACGAAGTTCCAGAAACCACTGTAGAGGAGCTTTCCTATTTTTTGCAGGAATGAGGCTGCGACTGCCGATTTGGGTCCGCGTCATCTCCCAACGCTTAAGGGAGACCCGTGTAATTTGGATCCCCTAAGGGAAAACGGCTGTAACTTCTATTCAAAATGATGTAGCTCCAATTTTCAAACGTAGGTATATAAGAGACATTTCCAGGGCCGTATCCAGAATGGGTTCGGAAGAACCCCCCATTCTATGAAAAAGTCCATAATTTATTAAGTAAATTATCAAGAAGTAAATTATATAAATGAATAATAGTTTGTGCAGTTTTTAAAATAAATATATTTAATTATTAAACACAAAGTGGGCCAAGAAGGGATTGAATACTTCCTTGCAAAAAGTGCAGTGATGTTTTTAAATGCTAGCCCAAAGAGATTCACACTGTTAGCTAATATCACACAACAAGAAGTACCACACTTAGGACAAAGAAATGCTATTATTGATTTTTGTAAGACTAGATGGTCATCCAGACATAATGCACTTAGCCACTTTTATCTGTCTTTAACATACATCATTAAATGCCTGGAGTTAATTGGTTTTGGCCTACATACTGATACATATTCTAATGATTTTGCATCAGGATGACAGAGAGCAAACAAAAAGCAACTAACTTGTTGTCTAGCCATACAAATTTTGATTTTATTATTGCTTTTCTTGTAATTTACCAAACATTATCTCATTTACAAGGAATTACGCAAAAGTTTCAAAGTAGAACAATCGAAATTTTAAGCGCTTATACTGAAATTAATGGAATTAAGCATTTCTATTGTGAAATGCGTAGTTCAGTGGAGAATCAGTTCAAAAAAAATTTGATCATGCTTCACGATTGGCTGAGAAAATTGATGTTGATGTAACTGCACGACGCATTGCTAAAAGACAGATTTATAGGTCAAATGCACCTTCTGTTTCTACCGAAGATTACTATTTAAAAAATTTGATGGTTCCATTTCTTGATCACATTATACAAGAACTAACAACTCAGTTTTCGCCTATATCATTGCAGTCATTGTCTTTGTTAAAACTTCTCCCCCAAGTTTGTAATACTGACAAAAACATCACTTTCACTCTAGAGGATGCCCAAACTTTTAGCCATTTAGTAATTGATTCTCCTGAAATTGTTTGCCAAGAGTTTTTACGTTGGAAAAAGAAATGGTCAACAGTAGAAATTGAAGAATTACCAACTTCTTGTTCATCAGCCTTAGCTAACTGTGATGAAATGTTATTTCCTAGTTTACATTCTTTATTAGAATATGTTTGTTTTTTACCAATAACTTCATGTGAATGTGAAATATCATTCAGTGGATTACGACGACTCCACACTTATCTGAGAAAGTCTATGAGTGAAGACCGACTCTCTGCTCTGGCTTTAATTCATATCCATTATGATAAGAAATTTGATCTGAATAAAATTGTTGATTTATTTGCCAATCTCCATCTTAGAAAAATGAGATTTACATCACTTTTACATGCCACGTGAATTATCATTTTTCCTTATTCAAAAGAATAAAATCATCTAAGAAATTACCGATGTATCATTATTTATTTTACATAAATAATAAGCAAGTATACATTATATCACATACATGTGGCAAACTGTCGGCCAGTTGAAGATGCCTTATTATAGGCGAAAATTTTTATTCAGGCCGATAATTTGCCTTAAATATAATATGATGTACAGTATATGTGGTTATTATTTATGTAAGTTGCACAAAATCATCATTAAAAATGTATGCACAAAAAGTATTATTGTTAAAATACTATTAACCACTTATAAAATGAGATAAAAGGAAATAAGAGTTTTTATGAAAGTTTGATTAGTTAATATATAAAAAGTCCACGATTATGGCAAAAAAGAACCTCCCCTTTATTTATTGCTGGCTACGGCCCTGATTTCGGAATGCACTATTTTTATGAAATACTATAATGATATGAGTTTCATATGAAATTTAAAATTGTTTGCATTCGAAACTTGTTTGGTCCAGTTACACAATAGGCCGAGTAATAGCAGAAACTTTGTTTTAACTTATGTGTTTACTTGTTTTTGTTTTTCCTTTCGGCTCTTGTAGTCATTTTTAGGCCCCTATGAAACGTATTAGATGGGATGAGCTTATATCTTAATTAAATAACGTGTGGGTTATATATTTAATAAGTTGATACAGTATACTAGAGTGAATATTAAGTTTCAAATACAAGATTTTGTAAGTTGGATATGTCAAAAAACATCCAGTTTACACAAAGTACATACGGTCCAAATTACACAATACGTCAACAATTCTAAATCAAAAACGGGCGACCAACCTTCAAAACCTTTCCAACTAAAACTATGCCTATCAACAAGTACATAGACCCCTTTTCTTTAACCCATCCCTCATACATATCGGCACTAACACTTATAGTTACATACACGATTACTAACTTATTCTTACCTCAAAGTAACATGAGACCGTACCAAAAGGGAAAATTAGATATATTTTCACCAATAACTCAAGCAATACACAACCTGTGTTTTTCATACGCTTCTAGGAAGGGCTATGATCATTTTTCAATCAGGAGAGTGGCGCCATCTAATGTGCAATTGTGCAAAATAAGGCTGGTTCGATTTACATGATTGGTCCAAATTACACGGGTATCTCTTAGTTTTGCCAGGTATGTGTCGGGAACAACCTTGGTTAAAATTATTTTTCAATTGCTGCGTAGTGGATGTCCTGTTTCTCCATACAAGGTCTCGCTCATGATTGATTGTCTTCGAGCTATTTTTGCCTTTTTTTAGACAAAGGCTATGCTGCAAACCACTCAGCTGCTTCGTTGTTCAGTCGTAGACGAGCACCAACGATGACTCCCTTCTCGAAGTCAGTTAGATCCTTCTTTTTCCTATGCTAATCAAGTTCTGAGATCAGACTCACCCAACTCCTTCTTAAATAAATAGACGCTTGAATCTCATGACCTCAAACTATTTTGTATCAAAACGGGTTAAAACGCTTTTTCATATAAACGGGAATTTTGTTCACCAGCTAGATGATACCAACAACTTGCTTACTTTGGAAGTCGATAAAATCCGACCTAATGAGCAATCACCATAACTGTGTCGACTGATATACTGATGCCTGCTAACAGATAAACACAGTACTTAGCGAAAAGGCGTAAAGAAAAGCAGTTAGCGGTGTATACCATTTCTGAAAGGAGGATTTTGTTAGTATCAGACGCGATTAACATGGGGTGTTTCAAATCCTTATAATTTGAAATTAATTAATGAAGATGACATTGCTGGTCATAATATTTTTTCCCCATATTTTCATCTCTTTCTAAACATCTTTGTTCATTTAATTTTGTGATTAATTAATTATTATAGTTTAAGTGCGCAATTAATATTAATGTTTGGTTTTTTTCTTTTTCAGGTGCATTAATCCACGAAACCAATGTTTCTACGAACCGTGTTCCTTCAATTCAGCCACTGGTAAGCAATTCATTCATTTCAGTATAGATTCATCTTTAAGGTTCCGCGCTCTAAAAAGCGATATTTTGTAATATTTACCGCATGATTACGTTCATTTTATTTCCTCCATTCGCCCTTTTGTCATCGTTGCAACATATCTGTCTCCTCCACTCCCAGTGTCTTCTCTTTTTTGCATCATTAAGAAAATTGGTGGATGAAATTTTATTAGAGTGGAGAAGGGGATAGCCAGCTCATAGTAGTAGATCAGAGCGTGCAAACATTGATGGGAAAGTTAGTTGAAGTGCTTGTGTGTGTGTGCGTGTGTGAGTGTGTGTTTGGGGGTAGGTTGAAGGCAAGGGCGGGGCATTGTGGAAAGAGCGCCGTGTATTTTCCCCGACGATGATCAAAGGGAGAGACAGCGATAAATGTCACCGTCAGAACAGTGGAAATAAAATAAAGTTTAAAAGAGAGAAAGATAAAAAGAAAAAGAGAAAAATTGCATCAAACGAGAGAAGAGAGAACATAATAAGTCGTCTTTTCTCTCCGCTCCATTGGGTCTTTTTTTTATTCTTCAAAATGGGCTCGTGTAACAACCCTTTTGCCTTCTTGGCATAAATCACTTTAGAAGAAGAAAAAAAAGATGAGAATAAAATAATAATATTGAAAAGAAATCGTCTCCTCCTCCTCCTCCTCCTCTCCTTCATTGCCCAAACAATGAAATTCTCCGCGCCCTGTCAGAAGCAATAGAGTTGAATGAGAAAAGGAGCCGAGGGAGGAATTTAGTGCCGCCTTCCTGGAAAATGGAAGTTTTTCGCTCTTCTTTCAATAAGATTTGTATTTTCTTGTCGCTTAAGTAAACTTCGTTGCCCCAGTTGATGCTATTGTCTTCGAAACGCCCTTTAAGATGAACTGAGTTTAACATTCATTCGACGCTGTTTTTCATGCAGAGATGTTGATAATTCATTTCGAATGTGCGTCGTGGTAAAAGACAAACCTAAGAATGAGAAGAAAATCACAGAGCAAACTTCCATTTCAATGTAATTTAATTGATAGCATTTGGTATATCTAACCCACTGAAATTGACTTTTAAAAAAATCACTTTAGCAATGCATTAAATCACAAAATACAGGGAGGTCATAAAAGATTTGTATTACCATAACAATATTTAATGTCATCCAAATAATTATTGGATTTCTGATATGATTGGGTTGTCGGAAATGTCATGATCGATCAATGCTATATTGTCCGTTTTGTTCGTTAACCTTTTGCCAACTTTCATGAGCTTCAAAATTCCTCGTTCATAAAAGGACATGTCTTTGTTGGCGAAAAACTGCACAAGGTGATGAACTCACAGTCTCAACTGAATTGAACGTCATACCATGCAAGGGTTTTGAAGAGAGCGAAACAAGTAGAAGTCTTGCAGCGTACGGTCAGGCATGTATATTGAGTATGGCAACACATCCCATCTAAGCTCCAATAATTTTTAACCCGTGATCAAACTCGTGTGTGGTCTCGCGTTGTCGTTGGATAGTGCAGCTCTGGACGTTTCTGGGTGATGCTTCGTTCAAACTGTCTAATTGCCGACAGTACCCATTCGAATTGATTGTTGGTTCTTTGGTAGGAGCTCGAAAAACACGACACCTTTAAAATACTACCACACTTTCCTCTGATGAATGTCTACTTTCTATATCGTTTGAAGCGAATCATCACTGATGTTCTTGTAGAGCATTGTCACAGTAAACTTTGCGTAACTTTCCACAAGCTTGACGCGCGTTCTTCCCTTTACGGAAGGGAAACAGTGAAATATGGCGAAAATGCACACTTTGGTCTTTCATCTTCAATTTGTAAAATCTCCAAAATTCAACCAAATCGCTCAAATTTTTTTTGAATGAAGCAAGGAATGTCAGCTGTAAACAAACGACATAGCAATGACATAGATGCGAATGATTTTAATACGTACTTCCAAAAATGAACTTGCGTCATTTGTTGCAAAAATGCGGCATGACTTTTCCGACAACCCAATAGGTTATCGTACATAAAAAGTCGGATTTTGGGATGATAAAATGTTATATTTATAAACACCACCAAATGGTGGTAACTTTTGGATAGTGCAGTTAAATGTCATTCCACTTGAGTAAGGAATCATTTGAGTGGCATAAGTATTGTAATGTGGTCGTACAGACACATAATGGAAGTAAGCCAAATACGGAGGCCGTTTTCTTAGTTCCAAATACAGTTCAACTGTTCAACATTTGGACCACAACGTAGCTGAGAAACATCAACAAAGCATTTGGACCCAGTAAACGAACGAACCATTCACCGTCGATTCCAAAAATTTTGATCCGGCAATATGACCTTTGAAAATGAATCCGTACTAGCCATCGACAACGGCGAACTGCGAACAATTGTAAGGAACATTGGCGTCTACTATCTGACAGTTTCCTGCCGCTTGCAAGCACTTGGTAAAATCAAGAGGCTTGATAAATGGGTTCATGAGGAATTTATTCATAACGGAATAACCGCCGTATGAAGCATGGTCAGCAGCTAGACGGCTTAGCAGAGATTCAATAGGATGCTGGTAATATGCAGAGTGCATAGCTGCTAAAAGGTACATGGTGGATGATCCATGGCGGTCGAGATGATCCCACAGATATTCCATACAAGGAAATACTTGGAAGTCTTTAGTCGTGCTCCTCAAACTATTCCCGGACAATTCTGACCGTATGATAAGTCGTATTGTCCTGCTGGAATATCTCATCCGCCCCAGGAAACACAGTCAAATAAATAACCAAATGATATTGCTTTTCATATCAATGGACCCAGATATGGCCAAGAAAACGTATGTCTGTCGCCACCACCAGATTGTGTTCTTCCGACAATGCTTGCAGGGTGATTCTGTTCGGAGATTTCCCGGCGATAAAGACAACGTCCATCTAGTCGATGGAGTAGAGAGCGTAACTCTTCAGAGAAGGCAACCCTTTCCCAATCATGAAAATTTCAGTCCATGCATTTGCCAGCATAGAGGCACTGACTATCCGTCTGCCTCGAAGCCCTACACAGACAGCAAGGTAACCCCTTGGTTCATTTGTATGGTGAGTTACTCAACTCGAAAGAGACACTCTATGTAAATAAATAAATAAGCAAACTTGGAATGTGGTGTCATCTGCTGTTGTAAATTAGAAGATAGTTTATTAGAAAAGATGAGCTGCTTCGTTTATGAGTGGCATATGCTTTCTCTGGTATAGATATGCGTGTTGGAGAAGGGGACTATAGGGTGGGGCTTAGAACATTTAGTAAGCATTCGATAATTCGATTAAACATGTTGTCTTACATTATCGTTCAATAATTTGATTTAATTGATTGATCCTTATAAATCGTTTTTAATGCAAATGAAATTGAGATAACTTTGAGAGTAAGTAAAGAAAAATTGCGTTTATATATTCACGGGCATTTGTATGTCCTCTTTAATAGCGTGACGTCACTAGCGAAAACTCCCATTTCTCTTGTAGAAATTGGATAATTGATGAGTAAAATGCGTCAGACGTTGAAGAGCGGCATGGGTGGTCCTGAAAACGTCCAAATGTTGAAAAGGAGTTTTTTTTTCCTGGTAACTTTGCTCACAGAGGAGTTGTGCTTTTCTCCTAAAAACTGTTTTGGCTGTTCCCAAAAAAAAAAGAAATAGAAACGGAGGATAGAGAGAGAGAGAAAGAAGGAGGCAGGGAGGAGGAAAAAGTTTCTCATTTGAGTCGGTTAATGCCGTCTGTCAAATGGCGAATCACCAATTAAAGGAGAGAGAGAGAAAGCGAGCTCTCTCTCCAGTCTCCCCCCGGAAGCAAAAGAAGGAAGTTGGAAGACGTGATGAAAGAGAAAAGTGGCCAACACTGTTGTATGTGCACTGGAGAAGGGGGTTATAAGGTGGGGGTAAGAGGGAGACAGAGGAGGAAAATCTAATGATGCAGTTTCTCCCTGGAGAATGTTGGACGAAATGACCACGAAAATTGTTCATCACTCCAACTCCGGAGATGGGGATATGGCGGAACAAGGACTGTTAGTTTCCTCTTTTTTTTCTCTCTCTCTTCCTTTACTTGCTTTTTTATATTGCTTAATACTCGTCACTAACCTTTAACCCTTTCATTGTGTATCTTATTTCCTATTGCTGCGTTTCATTATTAGCTGCTGCTGTTTCTTTTCTCCTTTTCCTTTTGGCTTACGTGGTAAAGCTGATGTCTCAATATGTTGCTTTTATTAATAACGACCTTGTAATTGCTTAACTTTTGGGGCATTTAATGATGGTTCCGTCGCATTAATCATTTTCTGGGTGGGTTTTTTGGTAATAGAAGGCGCATGATGTCAGAGGGAATTTTCTTCGCAATCAGATATCATTATTAAAATGCACTGTTCTTTATCTATAGTTGACTGTAGGGAAATGCTCGAAAGTTACTATGAAAATGTAGATTCTGACATTTTTAACTGAATGAAAAAGCTAATATGCAGGGTGTCTAGGATATTGACTTTATTCAGGTTAATACAATAACAACATTGAATAACTTTTGAACAAAATCATCATGCATCATTTTCATCATGTTCGGGGCTCGACAAAACCGGCAGCCTGGTAGACAAATGATACTAAATAACCCAAGGTGATTACTAAAATGTACATCGTGGTAGCATTTGGCTATTACACATGTAACCATTTGACAGGGTGAGTGGTAGAGCTATAAAAGCTGCATGTTTCCTGTGTCTACTGCATCTTATAATTGCATATTTTCTGTACAGGAACAAATCAAAACTGCCAAAGGAAATGTTGCGTGTGCAAACTCTCATAAAGTGCAATCATTGTTGTTCTGTAACTGACTTTTCCTTATTTCCTAATATTTTCTTTATTGTTAGGTGTAGAAAATCGACATGTATAGCAGCCTAGCATGTTACACCATGTACGAGGGTAAGTCAATATATAAGTCGCAAAATGGCATAGAAATGAAAGTTGAAATCGTTACCCGATGAAATTTGGTTTATTTTTTAACGTCTTCTTCATGAACATTTTGGCACTTGTCCCAGCGTTTCACGCGTCCCTCAAAGCCAGCAGCGAAGAAGGTTTGTGTGGTTGGTATCGTAGCCAGCTGGTAACCTCCCAAGTTTTTGCCTCCATATCCTGGAACTGGTGGCCACGCAGGTGATTCTTCAGTGGACCGGAAAGGTGAAAGTCGGATGGTGCCGAGTCTGGACTGTAGGGTGGATGTTCCAGTCGTTCCCAGCTTAGGGACCGTATGTGAGCCACTGTGTGGACGAGCGTTCATCCAACAGAAGAGCTCCACTGGTGAAACGGCTTTCCTGTATAAACATTTGTGCACTTGGTCAGCAGATTTGCCCTGCGCCTACAGAAATCAAATTACGGCCCTTTGTTCATCACACATACAATCAGCTAACGCACGTGCCACCTACACCAACCGACATTCATAGCACAATTTTACATTGCAGCAATTTGAAGATGTTCCATTTTGCGACTTATGTATTGACTTAACCTCGTAAATTCTGAGGAGATACAGGTTAACTAACGGTAAATAACTTCTAGATGAAATGGTCGATTAAAGCCTGGATGAAAACTTTTGGGTGTCAGGATTGATAGTGAAAATGAAGAGCAGCGCATCAGAAGAGACCATCGAAGATATCAGAGCAGCTTAGTTTGGTATTAAAAGGTTTTCATTCACGCATTAATCTAGTTTTTATCTGGCCGTTGTTTGCCATAAGGTTATCTGTATCTCCTCTGAACGGTGAACTATGATTTTGTTTCGGCAAGCCATATTACACACTGCACTTTCTCTATGTGACCAATCTTTTGTTCTGTGAAAGCCAGTGTCTCCTATGAGCTGTCTTCAATAAACGATTATATCAGAAAAAACTTTTGCAGTTTCTTTATAATATGCTGGAAACGATTCATGTCCAATCATGGCCCACTTTAATCGCAGTTGTATGCGAATAGTTCATAATCTGCGCAGCTTTGGAAATGCTACTGTCTTGACCCGAGAGCCAAGAATCATCTCCTTTTGCAGATCTTATAGGTCGCTCGTTTTACGGATGACAGTAAGGGTTGGTAGTCAGTATATATAATATGGGTGATTTTAACGCACCCAAACCAATTACTAAAAGTTTGAAAAACCTAACTATATTACCCTTTCAATAAACTATATTTTGGATACTCTGCCTATTATGTGATTATTATAAGGCATGTTCAAATGAAAGTGATTCAAAGGGCACTGAGACGGATTAAATGAAAGTAATAATATTTACCTTTGTTTATATGAAAGAAGAAAATCTTATAGTCACTATTATAGCCGCGCAGTCTTAAAAAAATCTCCACCTGCCGCAATACAGGACTCCCACTGGAGCATCAATCGGCTAATACCGTCCGCAAAAAAGTCTGTTTTCTGCTGCTCTCTGAACCATGCCCGAACAGCGTCCTTAACCTCCTCATCATTGGCGAATCGTCGACCTTTCAGTGCCTTCTTTAAAAAACTAAACACATGAAAATCACTTGGTGAGAGGTCCGGGCTATAAGGTATGTGTGTGGCGTGACTTGCCACCGCATTTTGGTTATTGCTTCCTGCACCAGTCTCGCAACATGTGGCCTAGCATTGTCCTGAAGGAGGATCACCCCATCACTGAACTTACCAGGACGCTTGTTTTTAACAGCTTGACGCAAGTTCTGCAGTGTCTTGATGTATGCGATAGCATTAATACGGGTTTTGGGTTCCATAAACTCCAAAAGCAGAGAACCGTCAGAATCAAAGAAACACGTAAGCATAACGAACTTTGCGACTAAATTTTTTTGGGACATGATGACGATGGATGCTTCCACTGCATTGTGGATACCTTCCCGGAGGGTTCCCAATAATGGTACTAGATCTCATCTACCGCGATAATCTTCTTCAAAAACGCTTGCCCCTCATTCCAGATGATCCAAACAGCAACCGAAACGAAGTCCTTTGTGCTCTTCCGTGAGCATTCGGGGTGCCCACTGATAGCAGACCTTTCCATATCCAAGGCTTTTTACTACAGCATATGCGGAACCAATACTGACGTTGTGATCCTTCGCAAGTGACCGCATGCTGATCCGCCTGTCCTCCGAATTGACTTATCCATGTCTGTCTTCAATTGATCGGTGATGACCACGTTTGCTTGGCCCAGACGTGGTTTATCAGCCGTTTCCACACGACCACCATGGAACATTTTGCCCAACGCGCCACGGTTGCTTTCGAGACACATGCTTCTCCATAAACTTTCAACATCCGAGCATGAATATCAACTGGTGGAATGTCCTCAGCTGTCAGAAACATTATCACCGCTCGTTGGTCAGTTTTGGATGGAAATTTAATAGGAGGGTCCATTGGAACACAAACGAAAAACGAGCATAAGCCTAACGTAACTTCCCACAGCAGTGCTTATCAGAACAAGCAGACGATATGTCAACAATCACCCGTTTGCCTCGTGTCTGCGCACTCACGTGCTCGCGCGCTACAGCCCGAGTCACTTTCATTTGAACATGCCTTATAAGTTCTTCAGCTTCCATTTTATTCTAAGTTTTATTATAATAAAATAATTAAGTATGACCCGTATAGTTTTCCTTTAAAATCTATTTTTTCGTGTTGGTAACAAACATTTAATGACGTGGGGTTCACAGAAACAAAGGTTTGGCATTAGGTTGGAGATTTGGAGAATATGAATCATTTACAAAACTTTTAGAGGTAAACATCTCATTTTAACCAATATCGATATGAAAAAAGCCGAGTGAAAGATTTTTTTTTATTCGTCAAAATTTCATCATCTTTTCACTGAGCTGTGAAATCGGACGTGAAGCTCAGTGAACAAGATGCATTTGTAGTGTTGCATATAATCCAAGAAACTCGGACGCCTGAAGGGCTGGATATTACGACTAGTAGATTACAATTTTTATTCCTTTACGATCAAGACCCTTTTATGGAAAGAATGCAATTGCAGGTGAAGCGCCTATAGGATCTTGCTTTGAAGCGTCCTTGACGGCTTCCCAGAGTGACGATGGGAAAGCGAGTTTTCCAATGGAATAATCCCGAATCGAATAGAAATGTGGCCAAGGCTCGAAGCTTGTTCAGTGAGAGCCAGACGACATTTTCCAAAAGCCACAGGGATCGATAAAGCACTCAGAAGGTTAGAAGATATGCTGGTAGATTGAATGATGGATGAATGAACTAAGAAGTGGGCCAAGAGTGGAGATTGAAGTTTCCTTCCCAAGCCAAAGAGAAGTCGCTCGCCGCATTGGAAGAACTCAAGTTTAAATGCAAACAGAGTTTCCCTTGGAAATGTACGAGATCCCTAGAAGCACAAGAGGGTCTGGAGAACATGCTGAAGGGCATTTATTGCTGTAATTATTGTTAAAGGAGGAATAAGATGTAGACTCTTTATATTTCCAATATGTGTACACTATAGAAGGACTTTCTGGGAAGAAAGTATGGTCGCATTGGCTTAATATTCGCGGTTGGAATAGCAAACAAGATTATTTGCACTGATCCCCTTGGAAATGCCCTTGATTGCAGAAAAGCGGATTTGAATTGGGTCATTTAGAACAGAAGAAAGAAAAAAAATACACATTGTCGATAAATTTTTTCCGTTTGTGGCTGAAGGTTCTCTCCCCGATCATAACCTATCTAACTATCTGTAATACAAAAACAAAACAAGTGTTTCTTACGTTTTGGTTCCGCATACTGTTGCCACTAGTCTATAGAAACAAGACTTCCAGAAACCAGTATAAAATCGTTCATGAGGAGCGGTGCACGAGTAATTGCGAGGACAAGACGAGAACTTCATATTCTAGTTGAATCCAGGCACTTCCAGGCTGGCGATGTTAACGCATTGATAAGCGTGGAGACTGCATTGAGAAATGACATTATCAGTTTTGCTAAGGTTCGTTCAATTTTCTAATAAATCCCGTTTTCTAAATTTTGCTTGTCTCACCCCTCGTATTGAATTACTGTTCCGAGGTGGGTGTTCCTATTAAATTGATAAGTCAGTGCTTATTATGTTTGAATATGTTTAAATCGATAGTGGACCAATCAGTGAATCTTTAATCCAATTGAATTCGAGTAATCTGCATCGACATTTTAGTAACGAGTATATGGGCTTCTAGAATGTTCCCATTAGGGTCATTATGGAAATCATGACAACCATTTCTTTTCCTGCTAAACAGTAACAACACTGTATTTCCAGAATACACGTTTGAGAAGGCCTTCTCACTATTACTGTTAGAGAGGGCATTATAATACTGATAATGACTCTAGCGGTTGTGCGTTACCGTGCAATCAAATGGCCAGTATGTTGCCGGCACCTTCATTAGTGGCTTCTCTTATAGAATTAGTAAATAAATGGAAGTGCTGTGGCTGCTCTTCTAGAACTTTCATTAATGTTTCTCTTTATTCTCTCTACGATGGTTGAAGTTTACACAAAAGAAAGATTTCCCCCCGTACCGAGCTGTCGTTCTTTCTCTTTGTTTCTGAGAGCAAAAGAGATTTCGCGGTAATTGGTCATTTCTCTGCGCCAAATGGCTCTCTTATCCGGACATATTATCATTTAAAGACGAAGAGATGAAGGAATGCGCGATTTATTGCGCCTCATTTATTTATTTATTTATTTATTTATTGTAATTTCATTTCATCGAGAGATTGCCGTTTGTGTCATTAATTAACAAAATTGGAGAAACCCCCTTATCGTTTTGTTTATTTTTGAGAGCAACTGAAATTCAACTCACTCTATCGACGATATCTTTCTGCATTTTCACGATATTTGCTTGGGCTTTTTCTAAGAGTAGCTCTATACATTTGGCTAATAAATTATGAAAAAAAAGACAATTTGGTAACGCTTGCGCATGCGCAGTTAAACATTATTTAGTAGAAAAGCTCTTACTTCATCAAATATTTAATATTTTTATATTCTGATTGCAGGATGTTGTCTCTACTGTAGTTTGTCAAATTTTGTGAAAATGGCATTGCATTGGGTTGAACACCCTCCATGTTATAAACAAAAAAAACTTACGAAAACATTTCGATTTTTTTAAAGAAACTTTTATATCTCCATGAATATACGTGCTATTCTCATCCAAATGAACTCAGATAAGTAAAAGAAGCCTCATAATCATATGCTACAGCTACAACTCATTTCAAGCATTATTTTTATACAGGGTGATCCCAAACATTATTTTTTTGGTTCAATTTATTGCTGCCCCCCCCCCCTATTTGCCTCTGGGACAAATCTTCTCTGAAATATACGAGGTGTAACATGTTCTTTACTCCCCTGAAGTTTCAGGATAATTTGTCAATCATTTTTCTAGATATTCCACAAAACGTCTAAAATCGAAAGTGTCCGATTACTTTTGGGTAGATAGTGCTTGTATATATAGAGCTTTACTGAACGGCAGAATCCGTGGATACACATAAGCGGACTTTGCTGAACGATTGAGTGCCTGCATAGTACAAGCACTCTACTGAACAATGGTATTTAAATATAATCCCCGGATGACCACCGTAGGTGAGGTGATTGGTAAGGTGTTAATACACCACCAAGCAACCTACGCAATTCTCTAAGCAGTGGTTCTTAATCACTGGGATTGAGTAGCTATTGTAGAATTAATGTAAAACATTGTAATTAAACTCTAGTCATGTTATTGTATATTATCCATTTGTTCATGTTTCTATAGACGCATAAATTAATAAAATTTTCATAATTTTATATACAAGGTTGGCTGAGACTTATTTTTACAGAGGAAATGTAATGTCCGACAAGCACCAGATGATAATCACTGGGAGCCATGTCTGGACTGTAAGGGGCATGGGCCAACATCTCCCACCCCATTTTGCAAAAGAGGCCGAGCATTGTCATGGAGAAGAATGGCATTTCTGGACAACGTCCCGAGTCTTATCTTGCGAAAGGAGTTGCCTAAGCCACCTTGAAGCAATTTGTAATAATACTGGGTGTTAATTGTTATATCTTTATCAATAAAATCTTGTAAACATTCCAAGGAGGAGCTTTAGCAGTGAAGCAGAAATACATTTATACGTTTATTAAAAAGAAATTAATCCCCCCCCCCGCCCCCCGCCTCCCGAGTAAGATAAGGCAAGTCATCTATTTTTATCCCTTCATCTGAACTTTTTACCTCTCTCCAAGTTTTTTTTTAATCAATAAATTGATTTTCTCGAACGTATGTAAAAAATGTAAAAAGCCTCCTATGTTCTTTCCTTTCTCATCATTTCCGAACGTATGATAAATCACATGCCATATGTTGCCATAGTTCTAAGGACCAAGTGACTGCCACCCCCGCAAATCCCATCCCACTGGAACAATTGGGCCTAAACTTCATAGTAAAGTAGATCTTCCCTAGAGGAATCTGGATACTGGATTTTACGCCTTTAAGTATCTAAATAGCACATAGATATGTTGCCCTCTCTGAATCCCACCCCGTAATTCCGACCCCCGTATACCAAACAAAACCAAACTAAATATTGCAGATTGGACATGCCCATAGTAAGCTACATTCCGAATTTCAACCTTCTACCTCAAAAAAATGTAGAAATTATGAAGGGGACGGACTGACATTATAAAACCAATAAGTAGCTCCATTCTTATTCTGTTTACGAGGGTCAGTCAAATGAAAACCGGAAATATTTTTTTACAACTCCTTTATTACAGACAGAGTTAGTACACTATTTTTCAATGTAGTCCCCATCTTTTCGATGCATTCCGCCATCGAGTCGGGAAGGCATGGATACCTCGGGAAAGAAAAAAAATCTTCATATAATGGAGATCTTGCTTATAGATCCATTATATGCATAAATACACCTTTATATGCATAAATACTCCTTTATATGCATAAATACACCTAGACCTTTTGGACCCCTCTAATTTTCACCCCCAAAACTCCTTAGTGGGCTAATCAAATCCAAACTAAATAGTGAAGGTGTACATGCCCATAGTAAGCTACATTCCGAATTTCAACCTTCTACCTCAAAAAAATGTGGAAATGATGAAGGGTGATTCAAATCGTGTGTAAAATAAAACCAATAAGTAGCTCCATTTTTAGGCTACTTAATAAACTTTTAGATTATGAGCACTTGAGCAATCGTGCGTCGACAAAGCGATTTCACGTGCGCGCACCGATGTCAGTAATGCTTAAAAGATGAACAGAAAGTAACAATGTATTCCTTCTTGATAAATCGATTATTATATGACATGCTATTATCTTGGTATTCGTTACACTTACTGTTTTAGCATGTGAATTCGACTTGAAGGGGTCCACGAAAAATTCTGAAAAGTTGATACGGCCGAGCTAAGACTTAGATGGTCATATTTCTGAAAACAGAATTTAAAAAAGTGAATCCGTTTTCAAGTTATCGTGCAAACGGCGGACGGCCGGATAAACGTACAGACCAAGGGCGCATTCTTATAAGTAGCTTTTATGCTAAAGCTCCTCATAATGGATCGCTCGACGCGTCCGATGCTCTCTGGTGTGACTACTGTCGGGCGAAGGTGTCCGTGTATGGCACTTTTCGCCAGCTCTCGTCCTTCGTCAAACTGTTTTACACCAATAGTGCACTCTTACCTGTAATATCGTTTTTCCCCATCCTATGCTTTGAAGTCTTCTCAAAATCTTTCAGCAGGTTTAACGTTCTCCTTTACATCAAATTTGATTATTCACTGATGTTCCTCGACTACAAAGGTACTGCTTGTAGCCCTGGTTGATGAAGCTGCTTCGCACGCGTTAAATACGTCATGCTGTACGAGGGATGCTCAAAACGGATTATGTAATGTTCCCTGAAAAGTGTAATGTGCACGACTTGAACGGCGCCCAGAATTAGTTTTAAAGTAGAATACTGAAATTATGCTATACTAGGAACCAGGAGTTTCTAGCTCGTCGCTTCTGTCAACAGGGCTACGCAGATACTGGTACAGCTAAGACATGCGTGGTTCGAATCCAAGTCGAGGAATTTTTCTTTTCTTTTTTCATCTATATTTAAAAATTAGATATATTTAAAATTCATTATGCTGTCAAATTTGTGTTAATCTTAGTGTTCCGAGAATCAGTGCTCTATAGCGCCCTCTGGTGGTCAGGAATGTAACTATTCTGGTATTCTTCATTATGAATCAGAAATCCCACTTCTTTCTGTGAAACCGCGTCAGATAAGTCTTACTTTGCGATTTATTGCCTTTTCAAATTTTACTTTTACTTTTGGATCGACCAGTATATCTGAAATAAATGTTGAGAAAAACTGCATTTAAACGACAAGAGCACTAGATTGCATCCTCTTGAAGATTCGTCGTCAGATAAAGACTTTTTCATACGAGTAAAATCCATTTCACGTGATTTTTGGCACTTACTCCGTGAAAAAACTAAATGTGCTGTTTGTCCTTATTTTTTATTTCTTTTTTGTCTTCTTTATTTGTTTTGCACGCTGATTCAAAAATCTATTTTTATTTATTGTTTTAAAGATCTATAAATAAGAAACAAAAACGCACAACCTTCTCTGAAAAATTTATTTTCAGAACTTTTTTTTTTATCCGAGGAGCATAGAAAACGAGGTTGGGTGGTGATTAATTAATAAATAATTTTAATAACAGCTACTTCATTAAATCATAAAGACTTTTAATGGATCTTGAGTGTAATAGAAATGGAGTTAGCGAATAATTGAAGAAGGTGCATCGTTTTAAACAAGCTCATGTGAATTTGGGCGAATGAATCACCAGATGAAGTGTTTTGTTTGTTCTGTTTTTCCGATGACGTCACACAGAAAAAGCCCCATTCAGCTTAAATGATGAGTCAAAAAGTCTTCTTAATCAAGGGAAGACAATTTTGGTTGTGGAGAAGGAACCGCTCGCATATCCATTCACTCGAGTCGTCGCTTAAGACAGTCAAGATCCTTTTTGTGCTTAAAGGGAGGACTTTTTGTTTTTTACTTTTTTTGATAATTAGACTTTTATGACAGTAACGATGTCCTTTATCGTCTCCACTTGTTTGTGTTTCGTCTTTCTTGTGTGACGGTTGCCTGCGTCAGATATTCGTGTGAGTGAACAGAGGAGCATTTTGTGCCTACCACGTTCCTTGATGTTTTGCTCTCGCAAAGGTAAGAGTTGTTATTCTTAAGAGAAGTAAATTGAAATTCACACGGCAGAGGGGGCAAGCGAAACGAATTAAAGTAGCATTCTTTCTTTGGGTGTGTTTTTTAAAAGGAAAATTAGAAATCTAGAAAAAGGAAAAAAAAAAGATTTGTTCTTAGACATTAAATTACGTGAGCCGTGAAGCGTTTAATTTAATTTTTTTTCTGGGTGTTAGATGTGACGTAAAATTAATATGAAGATTAAAGGGGAAGAGAAGGAATGCTCCTTTGCAGAATGTATTACATTTGCACTTGATTCATTATTCGATGTTATTAATTAGAATGAATTTTACCCTGTTTGATGGAGTTATGAATCACCCCGAGTCCATTTGCTTGTAATAAATAGTCTATCTTTTAGATCCACAACGAAAAACGAAATAATTTATGGTGACATTATGACAAATGGAATGTTGAAAGCTCATTATAGTTTTATGTGCAATGAAATTCGAATTACATTCGAAATGGTTCAAATTCGATACTCTCTCTCTCTCTCTCTCTCTCGATCTTTCGACGGAAGAAGAAATTTAATTAAAAAAATTAATTAATTTTATAATTTGTTTTCATTATAGTAGTCTTTCATCATCTTTTGAACTTTACATTTTATTTTTTTATGAAAATGCCGGCTCCTTCTGTTGGTTTTATTCCTAGGATTGAAAAGGAACTTCCTAAAAAGTGTATCCCCTACAGCAAATAAGGCACATCCCAGAGTATGGATGTTCCTTTATTATAAACAATTGTATAAATGTAAACATTTTAAATATTTTTTATAAGAAAATATACGGCCAGTGAATTAGAAACACGTGTTTAATGTTTTTTTCGGATCCCCTTTGGCTCAAATTACAGAATCGATAAGATGTTGAAGCACTTGTAAGTCAATGGAAGATATTCTCTTAGTTTTCTTAGCAGATTTGTTGGAAGGGGATCTTGCTGTCGGCCCACAATTTCTGTGTAGACTTAGATCAGGCTCTGGAACAGTCAGGCTCACTAAACCACTGTTAAACTTACCATTCGCAATAAAGAGTAGTATTGTGATCCACGAGGAAGCAGGATAAAAATGGAGCATTTCAGGACAGATTTGCCAACAGTGTTCAGGTAGTCCGTGGAACCCATCCGACCTTCTATGAATAACAGGGAACCAGTTCCATAGATTATGAAATGCCAGAGATAATTCAAAGTGGGAAACCGGCAATATTGCTTTGTCAGAACGATGTTAAAAGCGCAAGCCAGTTAAAAATGTTGTTACTGGATTTGCGAAGTCGGTCGTCCTGTTGCCGCTTTTTTCGAATTTTTTGATTTTGACTTTAGAGTCGAATAGAGCATCAAAATTAAATAAAAGAGCAATAGTAGGCTCCACGTCCTATCTATTCGGGAACATGGTCAAAGTTTGGTCAAAAATTTACGCCCCTGTGATATTACATATGTTGGTTAATCAAATGGTTAGTCGCGCTAGTCCATCTAATGCTTATTCCGATTAATGAAATGATATAGCCGGATCTTCTGATACGAATCATGATAGTTTGTGTTAAAAGCTTATTCCCTTGACACGGTACCTCTCGGCACTGGCTAAAGGATTGGTTTTGTTCAACTCCGTGTTGGAATAGTTAGCAAATCCGGCGGCCGATTTCTATGAGGATGGAATTCAGAACTGGTTTGATGATACGATAAGTGCCTTAATATAGGTGGAAATTATGTTGAAAAATAGATTAAGGTCCAGGTTCGCTTATTGTTAAAAAGACTGTCTCCTTGTTTTGTTTTATATCAAAACGGCACTTTACCTAAAAACACGCCTCGTGTATAATATGAGTTTCTATATGAATCTGAAGTCAAAATCAAAAAAATTAGAAAAAATTGGCAACAAAACGACCGACTTCGCAATTAACTTTATTGAAAATACTCAGAAACTATGCCCAACTAATTTACCAGGATCACTGCTGTTGCCGGTTTCCCACTTTCAACAGTCTCTTGTCGTATCTGTGGTATTTCTTAATCTATGCCAGTTCCATATCAGCAGAAGAAGTTTTATACCATGACTCAAGAACTTTGAGTTATCTTGATAAGGCATGCTGCATTCATTTTTTCATGGGACTCCAGCCAAACCTACGTTGGTACAAAACTACGTTTATCGTCATTTGTCAAACCACATAATCTTCTTCCAGTCCTCGTGGTGTATCGTCATTCGTCACGTGTCCAATGGCGACCTTCCAGACGTTACTGTAGACAAACATTCATGTGATTGCCGATTTGGATCCGCTTCAATTCAGGTTGAATCCTCTGGCTATCGTACCTGTTGAGAATCCAGCTAGACGAGTCCCTTTTCGAAGTAGTTAAGTCCTTCTTTTTTCTTATGTTGATCAAGTCTTATGATTAGATTACTCACCCAACTCGCGCAGGCTACTTCAAATCTATTTTGCATAAAAATAAATAGTTTAAAACAAATTTTTCTGCTTCCCACATGTTTCTAATTCATTGGCCAGTGTTAAAAATAAACATAATGTTTTCTATCAACAGTAAATATCGTCTCCGCTTTATCTTGGCTCTTTAATCGGACATATTTGGGCGAGTTTTTTGAAAGCCTTTTAATTAACTTGTGCGAGGCAGATAAGCAACTGTTCCGTCTGTCTTACTTGTAAACACGAATTTAGATAAGAATTTTTCTTCTAAAGTTAAACGCCTTTAAATTATAGCACGTGAATGAAGATATCCATTTTAAAGGGCTTGAGTATCTCTGCGTCTCACCTCCGTCGTGAAACCTCTCTTTAAGGGTCGTCGTTGCAAAACTTTTGCTTAGAAATGTCTCTGATTATTTTTTAAAACTTTTTTTTTTCTCTGATGTGACAAATGCTGTTGTTGTTGGTTTTTTAATTTTTTATCTATAAACACGATCCATTCAGCGTTGTTCTCTCTTGTTGCTTCTGCTTGTATCCCTCGGGGAGGTTGCTGCTGTTGATGTTATCTTTTCTGGAATCTTCTTTTTACCTTTTTGCTAAATAATCTTCTTCTTGGAGAGTGCAGAATTGCAAAACGCAGCGGCAAACAAAAGCGAAGCACCTTTGGGGTCAGGAGGGTGGTCGGCGTTTTTTGTTGTTTATTTCGTTGGCACGCGCTTTTTAAAAAATAAAAACAAAACTGAAAGAACCCGGTGACGTCAAAAGGCCAAATGAATATATTTTCGTTGACTCTTAATTAAAATGGACATAAATATTTTGTTGTTGTTGTTGCTGTTGTTGTTGTTTTGTTCTTTTTTTATGGGTTCTCCAAGAGACCTACCCTTTGCCATTTCTTTTCGTTAATGTTGACGGCGAACTGGAAGAGATAAAGAAAGAAAATTGTGTGTGTGGGAGGGGGGGGGGTTCAGAGGAATTTTATTTTTATTTTTTTAATCAACGGTACATGGAATTGGGATTGGGATTTGGGAGTGGGGAAGAAGCGTTCTTTAATTGTGTTCTTGCGATAAGAATTAATTACCTTCTTACCATAATGGAGAATGTTTTTGAAAATAAGATTTCTTGTAAGGATCTGCAAAAAATATATTTTTATTAGTCGTTAAGTTTTTAATTTCTTTCCACTCGTTTTTATCTTCTCGATTTTGATTGGCGTTTTTAATTTTGTTGCTTTCCTTTTTTTTTTAAAAAAAAGACCCCTAACCCCTTAGGAAAATCTTAATTTCCGTTTGATCTGCTGGCATGATTTCAAAAGTAATAGACCAAAGTTAAATGAGGTCTGCAATAAGCCACCCTGGCTAATAGATTCTTATCTCAGAACAAATGAAGGCAATTTTTTTTTTTATTTTACTTCTCATGGTTGGAAAGAATGATGGGAACGCAAAGGGTAAAGTGCGGAGTAGAGAAAAAAATATTTCGGGATCAACTAAGTTCTAAAGAATCGTTTACAACTTACGTTGCCGAGAAGTTTGGTGCCTTCAAGAGCCTTTTTCCTCGTTTTCTTTCGTAACCGAAAGGCCTATTTTCCCAACAGTATCTTTTGCAGTTATATTTGAGCCAAATAAAGTGACACAAATGAACTATCAAAGAAGGCCTTCCTATGCGAATGTAAATGCAAAATAAACGCGAGACTAAAGAAGAGGCCAATAATGTTAGCACTGGAGCTGCGGGAAGCCGTAAAGCCCAGTGACTGATCCCGAGGTCCACTAAGTCCGTTCGCCTTTAAAAGCGCTACAGAAACGAAAATACTACATTATTCGAAGTACCTGCCCTTCGCTTTTATATACAGGGCGTTCCAAAATGATCTTTACAACTTTGATCAAGTATATTTCAGAAATAGGATAGGTAGAAAGGTGCGGTTTGCGGCATAATATCAGACACACCCAAAGTTTTAGTAGCCGAGTTCAATGTCTGCGCCATCTGGAGCACGCAAGATATCTAAGCGATATTCCAGTTCCTCCCATGTCCGGTCTAGCATGTCCTTATTAACGTTTGCAATTGCTGCTGTGATGCGAGCTCGCAGTTTCTGCAGGTCCCGCATCGGGATATGGTAGACACTCTCCTTCACAAAGCCCCACAGATAAAAATCTAATGGGGTTATGTCTGGAGACCTTGGAGGCCAGGAAACGGGTCCTCCTCTGCCAATACAGCTACCTGGAAATTTGTCGTCCAAAGATCAAGGACCATTGAGGAGAGGCACCAAAAACAAAACTTTTAAGTGTATGTGAACATTATGCCGCAAACCGCATCTTTCTACCTAGCCCAATTTCTGAAATATACGCGATCAAAGTTGTAAAGATCAGTTTGGAACACCCTGTAGACCCATAGTATGTCTGGCCCGGCAGCAGTAGCAGCACAAATGTTGTACACAGAGATGTTTTGGACCATAGTTGTGCTTACTAAGAGAGCATTGCAACGACTTGATCCTGTTGGGGAATACTACAAGCGAACTAACTTTGTGGATCAATTGGCCAGTGTGTATAAACAAACTGTAAAATCTAGAACCCTGAAAAAAAAAAAAAGATGGAGTACAGGTGATAATTCCTGGAAGGGGCGAAGTAGTATAATATTGGGTCACTTCTGAGAATTAAGTTCCCTTTTTAGTTTGTTAATTTAGTTTATTTCTCTTTTTTGTTAATCGATCATTCCACTCAGGGCTCTAGATCTTACGGTTTCACCATACAATTGCGCATTGAAACGTTACTTCAAATTGAGTTGGCCTAAATGACAGCAAGAACTGTGGACGGCATATCATTGCGAAAGAGATGATTATGGAATTGCAGGTTATTCTAACTCATCTCTCCTTTAGTCAAATTTACTTTAAACTGACATTTAACCGCCTCTTGTTGGCACCCTTTCTTTTTAAATCGGTTCTTGAGTATGATGCCCCGGTCAAGACGAAAAGTGACATTAATTTTAAATGAAAGAAGTAGAATGAGCTGGGTCTGTCCGTTCGGTTGGACGGTGCTACTTAGTTCCGAAGCACCGAGCACGGACAATAGCGGCCGTCGGAGAAGCCCAACGGCGGCGAATGGGTTGTTCGCTCGGACACTGTCGGCTGAACAAATGCTTTATTATCATCGCCGCGTGTTTTATAATTATGGAGAATGGGTTTTGAAAGGCGAAGAATAAATGTTCAGCCCAATGATAAGAAAATAATTGTAATTAAAAAAGTCGACGAGGAAGACGTTGGAGCGAAAAATCAATTTAAATCTCGTTAGAATTTTTTTTTAAAGTTCATTCTCGTTTAATGAACATGGTTGCGGTGTTTTAAGTCTCATGTTTAACGAGGAATTAGAAATGACATTTTAATTTTTATTTTTTATAATTAATTTTTAAATTAGCCGCGACTTCCCTGAAAACGTTAGCGAATTTTTTTTCCCTCAACTTTAAAATAATCGATTTTTTTAGACTTTAATCGTTCAAAATTGTTGAGAGAGTATAAGTCTGTGTTTTTTGAAATAACTTAATTTTCATTCGTAAAGGTTAAGTAATGCGTTTTAGGTTATATGGACTGAACTGCTCGGCTTTAAGAAAGAGCTAACAAAAAACTAGCCACTCCGTCAAAATTTTCTGCGTCGATAACTATTTTGCCATCACCACCCACCCAGAATTGACGCAGTCTGAGAATTGAGCTGACCCCTGCCACGCCTATCAACAATCCTTAACAATTCATTTTAAGAGTCTTTAACAATTTTTACAATGCTCAGGATGCTACAGAGGTGAGGCTTTGACTAAAATTTGTGAGATTTTTAAGCAAGTTATATAACTTACTTGAATTAAGTAAGCTGCAATTAAAGCGTAATATCATAGAAACATGCTGTAGTACGAACTAAAACGGTAAGGCTTATTTTCACTAACCAATAAAGTTACATAGTGCTTTACCAGCTGAACGGTATCCTTTTACATACCGACTGAATTGTAGCTAATGGAATATCATTGATGGAATGTTCAATCTGATTTCTTAATTCCGTCACCGTTTGTGGGTTTGTGGCGTACACCGTGTTCTTTAAAGTTCCCCAAGGGTAGAAGTCGAGAGAGGCGGGAGCTTCGTAGCACTCTTTCTTCCGCACCGACCTTTCAATACATCTTTCACTCAAACTTGTCTCGGAGTTTTGTTATTGTTAACCAAGCCCGTAGTCAGGGGGGGGGGGGGGGGGTCGAGGGGGGTCGACGACCAACCCACTATGGAAAAAGGTCCGCCTCCCAAATATGGAAAAAGGTCCGCGTCCCATATATGGTAAAAGTTCCGACTCAGTAGAATTTTTGAATAAAGGTCCAACTCATTGTCAGTGGAATTTTTGAAAAAACGTCCGGAATTTTTGAAAATCGG
>JAHWFO010026864.1:742939-786691 GCA_023313115.1 Rhysida immarginata
CCCCCCCCAAGATAACGTCCTGGCTACGGCCCTGATTACCCTTGTTGGCGGTTGTGTACCAAATTCAATCCTCCAACGTCGTTGAACCTTAGCAACATTCTCCACTTTTCAATAACACTTCAGTATCCACTTACGTTCATCGAATGAAAATCTCACCGCCATTTTGGTTTATAAATAAATGAACAGCAATGAACGTGTTGTTATTAAAGTATTGGATATGGAAAGTAAGGACACTCCGCCATTTCTGTGCAAAATTCCTTCTTAGAGAAATCTCCAAGAATGCTAAAAAGGTCAAATCGCAGGTTATTATGCAACAGCATTGCAAGAACCGCAAAAATTATTATTAATATTAATATAACAAAGTTATTATAAAAATTACTTGCATAATTATTATGGAATTTTGCACAGAAATGGCGGAGAAATGGCGGAGTGTCCTTACTTTCCCTATCCAGTACTTTAGTTGTAATGCTTTTCCAGCGCCATCTGGATTATACACAACCAACCTTATATTTCTATCTCATTTCGTTGCTGAGCTATAACGTTTCAAAAAGTGTATACCTTAATTTGGGACACTGTATTTCGCCTATGGCATTATCATAAATTTATTGATGTTTAATTACGAACAAAATTATTGAGATCTCGCGATCTTTCGCCATCAGGCGCATCTCCTCCTGTAGTCTAGCTATTCGACCCTAGATTCTTCGTGTAGTCTAGCTACCTGATCTAGGCCGACCCCTTGGTCTCTTACCCACCAACTTGGAAAATAGCAACTGCCTAGGAAGAGCTTTTTGGCCATACCAAAGCAACTGAGATCTCCCAATGCGGAGAAATAGCGGCTCAACACCTAAAGACTCCCTTATTGTGCTGCTGTGCACTCTGTCTAGTAATATAACATCTGCCACACCTCTCAGGAATCTCATTTCGGCTGCTTGCACCCAAGATTCATGACCATAAGTGAGAATGGGGACAAATTTAGATTTGAAAACAGAGAGCTTGGTTTTGTTTCCCAGTTTACTAAACTCTAGCCTAATTATTTATTATTTATTAATAAAGAAATAACTAAAGGTAGACGAAATGCACAGAAAACTTTTATAGATATTATTATATATTTTTTTATTTTACAGGTTTCCAAGTTAGTACTTCTTTTGCGATTTCTTTAACCGACAAAGTTTTAAAAAATTCTTTAAAATTCTATTTGGATTGTTGGAAAAAATATACTTAGAATTCTATTATGAATTTTATTATGTGTAAGCATATCAATTTTTTAATACGAGATTATTACTGCAACTGTTGTTATTTATATTGAAACATCGAAATATCTCGAAAAATACTCATCATGCAAAAAACAACTGCTCATAACCAATCTTGTTCGTACAAGACGGCGCTATCAGTTTCACTGTAGGTGGCGTTGTAATCGGAGAAAATTGGATTAACCTCATTTCTTAAATAGGAACCCCCATCTATTATTCATATTCGGATTCTACAGCTAACGGCTAACAGTTTCAAATGCATGTAACTCAAAAGATTTGGTGTAGAATCCACCCGTGCCCTGGAAGACCAGTTTCCGTTCGAACGCCAGAAACCACCGAAAAAGTCAGGAAACTCGTCACTACTGACCGCCGAATCACAATTCGTACACTTGCGCATGAACTGGACTGCAACAAGTTTGGGTTCTTCTTCATGAGAATGCGCGGCCGCATACTGCCATAAGTGTGAAGCGATTTCTGGCCAAACACAGCATCACAGTGCTCAACCACCGTCCTATTCGACAAAACAAAAGATAGCGCCTACCGCAGAGAAAAGGCAGCGTATAGTATTGCTTGTCATCCGCTATTCGTTCACTACCGATCAGTCTCCTAAAAGATTTTCATCCAGGCATTAATCGACATTTTACCTGGTTATTGTTTACCGTATGTTAACATGCACCTCTTTGTTTCGCCAAGCCATACTAAGCACTGCGCTTTTGTATTGTGACCACCACGGAGAATGTGGTCTTCGTATTCCCAGTGGGGTGACCAGGAAAATCCTGGATTCTTGTCAATTAAGCAAAATGAATAGACAGCTCTTTTTTTTAAGAGTAAAAAAAGATTGTTTATTTTCACAGAACAATACTCTTGATTGTTCATACAACCGGGAACCACTCCGTATCTATCTATAGGGTGTCCCACTCGGGGCTGACCCTTTAAAATTTCATATAACTATGGAACGTGTTAACATAAAGGCAAACTGTAGGAACCTGAAAGAACTTTATTTAATGGAAAGTAAGACCACATTACAAATATGTTGAAAATGGCCTCCCGCAACATCTGCACACAAGGCAATGCGACGCTCCAACATGTCACTATCAGTGGCAGCAATTTCACGCTTGATGTTTTCTTTGAGGTCTTCAATGGTTCTCCCTCCAAATTTCTTCCGATATTCTCTCTGACACTGTAACTGATCTAGTGTCCCAGTAGGTTTCACGATGAAGACTCTGCGGTACGGTATACTGCATGCTTGCTTTCGCCACTTTGCAGGGTTGGACTCTCGGACCTAGACAGTCGCCTACACCTCTGTGCCACGCTGGTGTCACCTGAAGCTGGAACCCGGTATCGAAGCAATTTGCATTAAATAAGGAATATTTTGATGATGTTACATGCAAGTGTTGCAGAGTAATTCGTATTTTTAAAGGGTCAGTCCCGAGTGGGACACCCTGTATAAGTCAATGATGATACACGTCCACTACTATTAATACAGTTTTTATTTTTAATGATCCGGAAATTAGTGGTACAGCACATGCCAAAATTCTTAAACCAATGTCCTATACATGCTCCATTCCTTCAACCGTTTCCTTTATGGCTCAACTTGATTATTTAAAAATATAACTCCAAATACAGGATAACAATTATTGAGTTATATGAAAAAAAAACAAACAAACGTGATAACATTTGAACAATTGGCAAGATTCAATTAAAATTTGGCGGTTGAATGCAGGGCATGTTGGTATTTTTTGAGCATGCGTACTGTGATTGCTGAACGATATGTCAAAATTTTAGAAAATGATCTCATCCCTACTATCCAAAGTGACCCAGATATCGAAAAGATGTGGTTCATGCAGGACGGAGCACGACCCCATCGGACCAATATAGTGTTTGAAGTTCTGGAAGAGCACTTTGGAAAGCGCATTCTGGCTTTGGGGTACCCAGAGGTCACTGATATGGGAATCGCTTGGTCGCCATATTCTCCTGATCTCAGCCCTTATGACTCATTTTTGTGAGGCAATATTAAAGACAAAGTATGCGCAAATAACCCCGGATCCATCGCTGAGCTCAAAACAGCCATTCAGGAGGTTATCGAAGGCATCGATGTCTCGACACTTCGGCGAGTTTTGCAGAATTTTGCGCCACATCATAATCATTGATGGCAAGCATATCGAACATGTCATAAACTAAATCTGAATATCTGTAGTTATTTTTAACATTTGAAAAATTGTCATATAGCTCAATAATTGTCACCCTGTAGATTAATATTAAGATTAATAGACTTTTTTTAGTATTGTCAGTAGGTATTTGTTTTGAAAACTAGAACTACATAAACAACTTGAACATTTTTATTTTGGCTAGAGGCCGAAACGCGCCAACAGTTATAAAAATATTCGTTTTGGCTATATAGTTTTTGTATGCAAAATAAAATATTTTAATTATTATTTTATTAATAATCGTAAAAGTACAGTTATTTAATGATTTCCCCAATAAATTTTATTATTTTTTAATTAAATATTAATTGGGGAAAGCGAAAAGGAAGAAAAATAATTTAATTTTTTTTTTCAAAGTTTCACTCTATTAAGCGCACTGAGGCATACTAGAGGAAGGAAATTTTATTTTTTTATCGTAAGGAAGAAAATTTTATGTTTTACTCTATTAATGTTTGTTTTGTTTTGTTTTGTGTAAATTTTTTTTAATTTTAAGATAAAAAATGAAAGCGTCCTAGTCCATTTGTTGTTCCGCATCCGTTGGTCGTTATGAAATACGAAATTAGAATTATAAAAAAAAAGTTTAGATTCTGGAATGTGATTCTTATTATTATTGTTCAGTGGGTGTCCTTTGTTTTTATATCTCCTCCTCACTTCATATAATGTCCATTTGTCGCATTGTCTCTTCTGGTCGTTGCACATTGAAGCCAATCTGTTACTTGGCGTTGTTGTCGTTGCGCTCCATGTCGCTCTCGCTTGAGCGCCAACTTCTCTCTCTTCTGCCCACCTGTGCAGGCCGGTGCCCCATTCATTTGACACACCTGTCACGCTCAGCCAGTGCGTGAGAGTGCCTCCACGTGCTAGAGTTAGGCGACACGAGGCCTCCGAGATTTCAGCCGGAGATAGTAAAGGCTTAAGGAAAACAAGCAAGGGGGAGGGAAGGGAACGGGGAGGTTCTCACGGAGAAGTCGAAAAAATAAGTCGACGAGAGCAAGTATACGCTGGTGTTTGTGGTGCTTCAAAGGGGACGTTGGCTCTCTCTATCGTTCGTTCGTTCTTTCTCTTGTGGATTATTAGATTTTTTTTGTTTCCAAAACGCGATTCCTCAGGTGTTGAGGAGGAGAAGGGAGAAGTGAAGCCATGGGAGTGGATTTACCTCTGTTTAAGCGACGATGTTCGATGCTCAAGTATTTTTCACTTCAAGGTGAGATGCGTTTATTTCGTTTATTTATTTAATAAGCTGTGAATATTTGATTAAGAAAAACATTTATAACACATCTTGATGGGAAAAGATACATTAATTTTTTTCCGAATCTGGTGGCAATCTTTTATTCTGACTAATTACTCTGCAACCCTTTCTCATTGAGAAATCTTGAGAATCTTGCCTTATTTAGATTAGAGGAATAAAACTTTAAAAACTAACGTAAAGATTTAAGTAGAAGAAAACTATCACGTGATGTTAGCTATCCATAGAAAATAAGTTATAAATATTATAAAATGAAAGAAATAAATGAGCTGTTGTTTTTGAAGTCCCGTGTTTGGGTTTGCGTTTGAATCAGCCACAAAATAACATTTTACACTTATTTTAATTAATTTATGAGGATATTGAACAGTAATGACTGTGTTATTATAAATATAAAAAGAGAACATCTAGGCCTCACTAGATTTTTATTAATTTATATTTTCCCAAAAAATGGACTTTCAAAAATAACCTGCTCAAATTACACCGGATTCGACTCTGCGATTTCAGATAAGCGTGGATAATTATAAACATTTGAGAAATTTATTTTATGTAAAATTATATAATTTTTGGATTGAAACTTGGCTTCGTCTCTGGTTCTTTCTTCCTATCCCCCCTGTTGTGTTGTTCATCCGTCCTTTGTCATGTCTACTTCTCAGATGAATAGTCGAGGGGAAAGGGGGATTAAAACGAGGATAAAAGGGTTGGAGGAAGGTTACATGAGACACGAATGCATTGCCATAATGTATAATGGATATTTTAACCTTGAAATGGACTTCTTCCATTTTCTTTTCTTTTCTACTGAAATTGCTGAAATGCCATTGATCATGTGTCTAATGTCACCATTTGGATATAAAAGTTTTATCCCTTAAGCTATTAGGCGAATACTTGAATTTGAAAAAAAAAAAAATTATTCTAATTTTTGGTTTATTTAAATAAATGTTAAATAAACAGAGTTGAAATTTGCGTAAGTTTACTCTAGAGACAAAATCGATAATAGTTTTAAATATTTAGACTAACGATATCAAGATGATTCTAAATTCGATTTCAGAATTTTCCGACAGCATGATTCATGCCTGTTTCATCCATCCAGTTTTATTTCCCATTTTGTTATTTCAGAAAATTGAACTGCATCGTTAGATGTTGGAACATTTGCTAACTATCCTTTTAAAATTGCTGCTTTTCGTACTCTCACCAATCGTCTGAAAACGATTTTTTTTAATAACATTGATAAAATAATGAAATGAAATCAAAATACTTAAAGAAAAATAGCGTTTACTAACGGATACAATCCTAAAATTATCGATAAATTATTAAACAAATAAAAAATATATACTTGACCATCACTAAACAGAACGAAAATTTCCCTTCGATAACTTTCACATACTTTGGAAAACAAATGTACCAATTTCTTTAAAAAAATTTTAAATCGCATATAGAACTAACGATATCATTAAAAATTTATTATGTATTTTGTAACATTTACAATATAATAGAAAAAATTGAAACCAGGATGTTGCAATGTGGATAACAGATCGTTAAGAAAAGATAATTTCTTTAGCCGTAATGTGTTTTTAAACTAGAAAAATATTGTTCTATATTTAAAACAAATTTTCTTAATTTTTTGCAAACTTTATGGCCTGTGTCATGGCGAATGACATGAATAACAAATTTTGTCATATATCTGTATGTTCTACAGAATTCATGCATGTTCTTTATTCCTTAAATCGTAGGCTAAACATTCTATCCGTGCCACATTTTAGTATATTCTATTATTATCGAAGATTATATGAAAAGGTATGCTCTTTAGCCAAATACAATTTTAAACTGCAAAAAAAGTTTATAATTATAACAAAATATAATACAAAATTACAATAATGCATACAATAAAAAAATCAACAAAATGATAAATTCAAGTATGAATTTCCTCCATTTTCATCAATAATATAAACATCTGGGTTTAGGCATATAACAAATTCTCATTGAATATTCTTGTGTTTATTATTTGTAGTTTATAAAATTTAGTGGCTGAAGAGCTCATCATTTCATAATAATCTTCGACAACAGTGAAATATGTAAAAATTAACATGTAACATGCGGCAGGGATAAAAATGTTTAGCCTAAGATTTAAGGAATGTGAATTGTGTAGAACATGCAGATGATAAAACAAAATTTGCCCCACTCGTGTAAATTAAAATACTGCAAATCAAGTCTAAAAACAATCTTTTGTTTAACGCCACAAACAAAGAGTACTTTATAAACGCTCAGATAGATTTAAAAATCGGATACCCTGTTAAAATAAATTGAAGAATTTTTATAATAAAACTTCAACTTTTATAATACAAGTTCAACAATAACGTTGCACTTTTCTTAGTGAATATAACGAAATTTAAAAGATTTGACCATGGGAAATAAAGAATGAGCTAAATGAGCGTCAGTCTTCTATAATTGCGAATTGCATTATAAATAAACGTATTATTGAAGGAGTTGGTGTTTGATTAGGATATAAAAATGCAAGAAGCTTGTTAGTAATGAAGAAATAAATAAAAAAATAAAAAAAAAAACTGGTAAATAAATCCAAATGGTGCTTTATGTAATTTTAATTTCTAATCTTTATAGTAAGTTTTTAATTTGATACATTTAATTCTCTAGGCGTTTAAACAAAGTTGGTTTGAATTAGCTAGAATTAAAGCAGAACTGGGTAAACTGAATTATAAACAATTTAGCAAAATTGATTTTTTAATAATTAATTTTGTTTTCCCGCTATGAGCCAACCCATTTTGCTAACGAGGTGAACGAAGGGAAGATGATACTCATTAGGTTGGAAAAAGTCCTTGTCCTGCTCTACTTATAATCGACGGTTTTTATTGAAATTAATATTATTTATTTTTAAAATATTTTTATCCCTCACTTTATTGCCTTGTGTCTAATTCTTGGTTCTCCTTTCGAAATCGAATGAAGGACTTCTCTCAGGTGATAACGAGGCAGGCACTCTTTGTAATTAAAACGGGAAGCAGAGGTGGATGAAAACGAAATCTGTGCAAAATGGAAATTTGAATAAGTGTTGTTAATTGGTCGTGAACAATAGCAGGGAGCCTTTTTAGGGTGGCTCTCGGTGGATGAACTGTGTCATGTGGCTGTTTGGGTGGTCAGTGACCTTCTTTTGCCCGCTCGCCCGCCCGCCCACTCCTGTTACGGCTATCGGCGGTCGTCATCGCCGGACTCGAGCGCAAAACGTAATAAGAGCAGGTTTAGAAACAGGAAAAAAAAAAAAAAAAAAAAAGTTTTGATAATAAAAATACCTGAGCTGCGACATCGTGGCCTTAAACGGAAGATGTTTTGCTGTAAAAGATCGGCTAAGGAATGTGAAAAGTGAAATTCTTCTTTTTGAATGATTTTTGAGCAACATCAGCAATGTTCACAGTCTCGTTAATAATGAATCGAAATAAATATTTATAAATGCCTTATTAGAAATCTTTGCTAGCTATTAAAGGCTGGTAATTTCTGAATAACGTTTTGGAGCTATTGTTCGGTGTTAGTGTTGAGTGAAATTTTAATACAATTCTGCTCCTCGGCTGTTGGCCTAATCTGAAGAGAGCAGCATTCGTAATGAATTATTTAACTCGGAAAGGGAACTGAACTCTTTTCTCCACCCTTTGATTAAAGGGAATGTAGTTGTCTAGAAAAATTGTTAAAGGTTTAAATGAACAATACCTGAGGAAATGTTATTCACAGATAAGGTCACTGTAAACATATTTTTTAGCGAAATAAACAAATTTATTTATAAAATCCAGTTTTTTAGAAAAACAACTTCCAGAGGCTTTTGCTTAACCATGTCGTGATCTTGAGCGTCTACAATCTTGCACATTTTTTCACTAGTTGTGATTTCGTTAAAAAAAACTAGTAGCATCTCAATTTTCACCTGAACTTGGTTCAGGAGCCTTTATCTTAAAAAAATCCGTCTAATAAGCAATTCTATATTCGCTGATCTTTATCTGGGTTAATGGCATTCGAACGTTAACATTGACCGACTGAGATGATGCTGCCTTCATTGAATTTGATTGTAACATTTTCCTATTTGCGGTTGAGGAAGTTGATTTTATGGTTGTCAGTTGATTTTATAATTAATTTTATTTATTTATTACGTGTCATTCATTCATTTTCACCTTGTCTAGCTGAATGGGCTTTGATGAATATTACACGCTTTTACTTGTAGTAATGTTTAAAAATAACTGCAACCATAAAACATTCTTAACAGTATTAGAATGAAATAAAAACGAAAAGTTTCAGTTGGAACCATTCCAAGTCGACTCCAGTTGGACAGTTGGAAACATTTTAGTTAATTATATTTGTGCCGACGCAGTATTATGATATTCCTCATGTTTTGCAGTCAATCTTGTTATTTACTTGTTAAATCTGTTTACGAGGGGAACTATTGTAATTGGTTATTTTTCATAAGGACGTGAACTAATTTAATATTTTTTATTATTTTTTTTTTAATTTTTAACTTCTCATAAGTAAATTTAACAGCATAAACAAATTTTATATATTTTATATTTAAATTATAATTGCTTTTGATAAAATCGTATGTTTTCAATATAAATTTATATTCTTGTAGTTTTAAAGTGCATGCAGAAATAATAGTTTTGAACGTTACAGCAAATGATTAAAATTATTAAAAATATTTACTTATCAGTTAGCTTGTAGTGTTGAGGTGTAAAATATATTTTATGAGAACTTTCGGTATCTTCCTCAGCGTTCTTTACATGGAATTCAACGATTTATATTTTATGATGTTGCTATGGTCTTAGATTGGTGTTTTTGTGTTCATATCTCGGTTATCGTGCAAATTCGAATCCATGTTCATATGAACGTTTTTGCTTAGAATCATCTATACTACCTCCTCTAAAAGTTTGTGACAGGATTTCAGATACACCCTGTATATAGGAAAGTTTGTGATTCATTGTATTCTTGCTAACTGTTGACCACAATGTGATCGAAAGGTATATCCACTTGGTTCATAAATTCTTATGTGGGTTGTTTTCCTTCATTCCTTGAACCAACTTTAGATTTCAAAAGTCAAATTCTTAAAGTCAATTCTTTGTCCATCTATTCAAAGAATATGTTTGGATTCAGCTACGAGAGTAAAGCTGAATAGGGGATTTAGGGATCAATGTGTAATTAATTCCCAGGGAATGTGATTTTTAAAATATCAGTTAACGTGCAGCTGAATGGCATTATGAAAACGTGGAACACTTTGTGACGACATTGGTTGCGAATATTAGTGAAATTAGTTTGAAATGTTTGGATAATGAATTACTCTAATGAATATAAAAAACTGAAGTATATAAAAGACACAAATAAATTAGTACAAAAAGTATTCATTTATTTTTGTTTATTAGTTGAGAGGGCTGAGGCGCAGGTCGTGGGTTCTAATCCCGATGAAGACGTGGATGTTTTTGTCTTTTACTAGCTTGCCGCAGTAGAGTCCAAAACATAATTTATTATAAAACGTGTTGAAGTTCATTATAGAGACATACTGTATTACCGGTTAGGAAAATTACTGTTAACTTCGTCGTTGAAAATTCTATTCTGAAGATTCATCGAATCTAGGTTCGTGATGTCAGGTTTACAAATATATTCTATGCTCAAGTTTTAAATGAAAAAATATTTTCTATTGCTCATTTAGTAAAATTGAGTTGTTTCAAATTTTTGGCCGATTTTTGACACCAATTTTAAAAAAATAGTTAAAAAAATATTAAAAAAAAAAAAAAAAGCAGTAAAAGATGAAGAAATTCATTTCGTTGAGAAAAATGTCTGCCCTCGACAGCAAAACACAACGTCTTATCAGGTCAAAAATGCTGCATTGGCAGAAGCTGGCATCACTGTAATCTAAGAAATTGCTGATGGCATGAATCACAGCATCCTGTGAATCGTTTCCCCTTAAAAGAAGTAGTTCAAATAGCGAACCATGTGAAAGTCTGGGAGTAATTTTGATTTTGTTGGGTGAGAGAGGACCTCGTAACCCAAGGGGTTGATATTCTGCATGCTTCCAATAGACACATGTGGTCATGCTCTATCATGGAGGTTTGAACATTTGTTTTTGAGCCACTGCGCTGTTCGCTTTCTGATTTCATCAACCGTGAAGTTCCGATGCAGAAAAGGAGCGCTAGCCTCCCGTCTTTGGAGGGCAGTGCACGTTTCCAGTTGCCGTACCTGCTGCTGTCCGATAAATTCGTGTGGAAACCAGGTATCATTTATATATATATGCCTTAAGTATAAAAAAGTATGAAACAAAAAATAGGCGAAAAATTATGAAACAACCCAATATTTTTAGGAGAAAAGAAATGCCTACTTATTTTAATAATCTTTGTACATAAATTTTGTTCTTACATTTTATAATTATAATACATCATGTTTTTGATAGAATTTTTATAAAATATTTTTTAAAATGTGTATAGTGGAATTAAGTTAGATAATTAAGTGTTAATTCATTCATTGGGAATTGAGACTAAAAATTTGAATGAAACGTTAGAATTGTTTAATGTTTCTTGAGAGAAGTAGGTTTTAAATAAAAGTATTTTGTTTCGTTTTGTTTTTTTTTTGGTTTGCTTTTTTTTTGTTAATGATAAAATAAAACTATAGCTTAAAAAGTAAACTATAGCTTTGAAAGTTTGTTGATTTAAATTATATTAAAAAAAAATAAAATTTCAATAATGTTTTTCCCTTTCCTTTATGTATTTGTTATAGTGTAAATAAACAGTTACAAAATTCTTTTCAAAAAAAACGGAACTTGGCAACTATAAAAACATCTACTCCTGTATAAAATGTGAATCAAATTTTTCCCTGTAATTTTTATAATCCAGTTAAGAAATGGATTAATTTAAACGCGTGTTGTATTTAAAAAGTAAAAATGGCTTAAGATGGTAATAAAATCTTGTAAACATTCCAAGGAGGAGCTTTAGCAGTGAAGGAGAAATAAATTTATACATTTATTAAAAAAATTAATCCACCCCCCACTTCCTCTCCCCCGAGTAGGGTAAGGCAAGTAGCAGATCCTGAAGTCATCTATTTTTACCCCCTTATCTACACTTTTTATCTCTCGCCAAGTTTTTTAATCAAAAATTAATTTTCTCGAACATGTAGAAAATGTAAAATAGCTCGTATTTCCTTTCCTTTCTCATCATTTCCGAACGTATGATATATCACAAGCCATATGTTGGCATAGTTCTAAAGACCACTTGACTACCACCCCCGCAAATCCGACCCCAATGGAACACCTGGGCCTAAACTTCATTACTGGACCAAGTCTAGTAATGTAGATCTTGCCTAGAGGAATCTGGATACTGAATTTCACGCCTTTACGTACCTAAATAGCACAGAGATTTGTCCTCTCTGAATCCCACCCCCGTAATTCCGACCCCAGTGTACGAATCAAAACCAAACTAAATAGTGCAGATGGACATGCCCATAGGAAGCTACATTCCGAATTTCAACCTTCTACCTCAAAAAATGTAGAAATTAAAAAGGGATACACAGTTAAGACATTATAAAACCAATAAGTAGCTCCATTCTTAATAATATAAATTATGAGCACTTGAGCAATCGTGCGTCGACAAAGCGATTTCACGTGCACGCGCCGATGTCAGTAATGCTTAAAAGATGAACAGAAAGTAACAATGTATTCCTTCTTGATAAATCGATTGTTATATGACATGCTATTATCTTGGTATTCTTTACACTCACTGTTTTAGCACGTGAATTCGACTTGAAGGGGTCCACGAAAAATTCTGAAAAGTTGATACGGCCGAGCTAAGACTTTGATAGTCATATTTCTGAAAACAGAATTTGAAAAAGTTAATCCGTTTTCAAGTTATCGTGCAAACGGCGGACGGCCGGACGGATGATAAACGTACAGACCAAGGGCGCATTCTTATAAGTAGCTTTTATGCTAAAGCTCCTAATAAATTGAGTTAAGGCTGTATCTAAAAATTCCGACCAATGCAACTGCGCAAATCACGTGATAACACGATTGATCGTGCTTGGCATTGTTGATGTTGTATACTCTAAGGAAGTATTTTTTTAAACTCTAAATTTGAATGTTAAAAAAGACTAAGTGCGTAAAATTGCTGTTATATTACTTGATTTGAGTAGTTGCTGCCCACATGGGTGGGCTTGTAGACACAGTCTAATAGAGGACACTTGTGCATAGGCACCGAATCCTAGCATTAAGAGTGTAAAAGAATTTTGACATAACTTTTGAATGGGTGGAGAGATTTGACAATATTTTTTGCAGTTTTGATTGACCATGACCGTGCTGTCCAAGAAGTGCGTACACAAGGAAGTGGCTAGTTGCGAATCGGTTTGGACCATACTTTGTGACCTGTTGGATTTTAGACATGCGCTAAAATATAAGTTTTTCTATGGTTTTGGGTAAGGATATCGTTTAGTCATGTTTTATAAAATGGACACTGTAGGATGAAAGCAGATAAAATGCCATATCAAGTAAATTGTAAGTACAGTCAACCCTCCCATAATGCGACTCATTGTGCCGCGTTGTATGGAAACTGCGTTATAAGAAGAAACTCAAGATTAGTACATATACGTCAGATTAATTTGTACCATCTTATAAGACTCTCAGTATTAGTAAAGAAAAATCAAATCAATTCGTAATGCGTTGTATAGACAGTTTTGCGACGCAATTGGATAAACAAAGTCATGCAAACCGAGCGCCCATAATATCGCCGAGCTGTTTGTGTTATCTAATGTTTTCTGAATTTACAGGAGACTTCCTTGATAACTGAAACTGAAAAACTGCGGTGTACATGCATGGTAAAAAAAACAAACAAACTGGGCATTCTCCAGTATTTTGACCATAAAAGTGTAAAATTCATGCTACATGTATAGTGAAAGTGCTGCTTACAATCTAATTAACCTGTACACTATATTACAGAAACCATGTTATACTTTTATCCTTATAGGAGAACTGTCTCAAGTTTTGTGAGAATACCGCGTCATATGAGGGTTGACTGTATTTACTTAAGAAAAGAGTTTGGGATGCCATCACAAAATTCGTATGTCTATTATTATTAATTTTTGCTGTTTGGGGACCCAAGAGAAGGGCAAGTCCAAGGAGTCAAATGCAGGGAGATGGAAAAGTTTTATTTTGAAAGAAGAATTAATGTCTGGTTGTAGGAATTTCTTTACTATGTGACAAGCGTTTAGGATTCTAGCTTTCTGTAAGATTTGAATAAGTTTAAGTTCAGTCTTGACAGTGTTTTGTGTAGTGAGTGTGGAATAAACCCAGTGATAGAAAGAACGATAGAATCAAAGTATACTCTGGTAATTCCCCAAAGGAGTTTTATTTCGTATGTAATATCTGCATACTTAGTGTTTTGTCTGTGTACATGTTTTGTATTGGGGATACAAATATCAATTAGGTAGATCACTTTCTTTTGCTCATCTACTAGTGTGATGTGTGGTCCGTTATGAGGGATAGTTTTGTAGTGCTGTCAAAATATAATTTAAATAGCTCTGCCCTTTTATTAAATAGAATAGCTTTAACGGGTTGTATAAGTGTTTTAGAATCATACAGTACATGGGTCGCTAAAGATTTCATGATATCCATTTTAAAACAGTTTTTTTCTTACGTACCGTTAAACAGGTGTTTTCTCCATCTTTAAGGCGACACACGCAACGCCTTTTAAACGAGTTTAAAGGACCCATCTTTCAAAACCTTTCCACTCGTCCGAGGAAGGCGTTTTTGTATTTATTTAATATGTCATGTCATTTTCTGTTTATTTATATTTTTTTCTGTTTTTTTTCTTTTCTTTTCGCAACAGAATTGAAGGAAGTGGAGCCTTCGAGCGAGCCGACGAAGAAGCGCGGCCCCCTGGGGAGGATCCTCCGGGGACTGGTGCTGAAGCGCGAGAAAGAGAAGAACAAGAAGGAGGAGAAGAACAACCCGCGCCACCTGACGCCCACCAAATCCCTCCCGCCGAGGATACCCGACCCCTCGGGATCGCCTCTCTACGGTAACATCTTTGCTTTCTTTCTTTCTCACCTGTACCCCTCTTTTTTAGCGCAATTTGCTTCGTCTTTCTTCGCGCGGAGGAGGCGTCTTGTAAAGGTCTTTTCGCCTTTTCTTGTGAATTACACACACATACAAAGTCCGTTGTCACTAGTAAGGTGCGAACAACTTCATCACAGTGGGATGATGAAAGCTTGCTTTTTGGTTAGTTGACTCGTCTTGACGACACCCTCCAGCTAAATAAGTTTTTTTTTCTTTCTGTAGAAATGAAGAGGGGCGAGTAAACAAGGTTGGAGTTAAAGAGAAGGAAGTTTTTACTTTTCAGAAATGTAGCACACCTTTTCTAAAATAATTATCTGGTCCCAGTCGGTGGAATAAAAGTGTCTCATCAGAGAATAAAAGTTCGTGGAAAAATTTGCACCTTATTTTTGGAGGGTCTTCGCAATTCTCTAAATTTGCAGCTCTTAAAGAGCCGCCAAGAAATTACACGCGAACGAGCCATAAATTTTAACGAATGCGTTTATTGTCTTTGTTGGCCGTCCAACATAGAAAAACGAAACTGATAGTTTCATATAGAACATAAATTTTATAAAATATGATTTTGTGCAAATTTTATATTATTCGTCGTTCAACTTGTTTTTAACTTTACTATTGCGTTTTACATGGTGTCTACAAATGTATGAAGGTATATTGCTTGCTTATAACTCTGGTTTATGTTGCTCAGTTGCATTGACATTTTGCAGAGACATCTTACTTTTCTTAAATTTCAACATTTGCACCATTGCGCATAACAAAGGTAACATACTGTTATACCTCGCGTGGTTTCTAGCATTGCTTCCCATGTGGTTTCTAGTATCTCTAGTATCTCCAACGTGGTGCTTTGAATGGCTGTGGTGATTTTCCTCTTTAATTCATCCAGATCTTTGGTCGTATATTATACTCTTGATATGACCCTTTAGAAAGAAATCTGACGGAGTCAGGTTCGGAGAGTTGGGAGGCCATTGTATGAGCCCTCCTCGACCGCAGGCAATGATCGTTAAACATTGCAGCATTCAGAAGCTGGCGGACCTTCAAGGATCAAGGCAGCGGGCTCCATTTTGTTGGTAAATCAATCCCGTATTATCTAGAGAATTTAAAGAGGAAAATCACCACAGCCATTCAAAGCACCACATTGGGCGTTTTACACCTTAACCAACAAATCAGATGGTTCGCGAATAGCCAAAGACTAAACTTCTCCCAGCCTAACTTCGCCTCTGACCTTGGCCTTGCTTGATTATCGATTAATCATTGATTACGACGACTGTAGCACGATTATTGAAGTTCCCCTAAATGCTATCTCTCCTGCAATTAGCACTGGATTCTGGATTGTACAATCGATTCAAATCTACCATGATGCTCTCTTGTATTCAGAGCTGACTGACCCTAGTCTGGGAGGACTATAGTTCGTTTATTTCGTTATCAGTTTCCATATTTCAACCTTATTCTTATAATGGGGACTCGACTGTTATATAGTCAATGTTATTTACAGGGTGATTCTGAATGGTCTGTATAAACTTTCAGGATATGTTCCAGGGGCCAAAACAAGCAGTAAACATCACATGAACATGGAGTCAAAAACGCTTCTTTCTAGAGTTAAAACGGTTTGGAGGCGTATAGGAGTTGCAAACTGTGTGATTTATTTCTACGGTATAACAAGGCAAATAGTATATCAAAGGCTAAAATTTTGAATTGTCGTAACTCTTCTTCTACTACAGGACACCTTCAAACTGTTAGAACTCTAGAAAGAAGCGTTTTCGACTCCATATGACATTTTCTGCTTGTTTTGGTCTCTAGAACATATTCGAAAGTTGGTACAGATCATTCAGAAACATCATTGGATGGGGTAGCCTTTCATTTGTAACCTTGATAAACGGTGAAACCGGTCTGGAAATTTAGTCTTACTTCTTATTTACGAAGGACAATACAATGGACAATAATGAATTAATCCCCAATGGCACCTAGCAGAATATTTATTTTAATGTTTTTAATAGACGATGCATACAGAAGAATATAGCAATGTGAAAAATTTATTTCTCCTATCGATGGGGTACGAGGACAAATGTTACATTGCATCAAAGAACTGTCGAAGTTTATGCAAGTTACATTACAAATACACTGACTGGCCAGATATTATGACTAGCTGAGGTTTATAGGCAAATTAGCTATGATTTGGCGCTGAAGTTGCTAGAAGGTTATAAATAGGTAAGCAGGTTGTTTACCACGTCATAGAAATGATTTATTTCTGAAGATATGGGTAAACGACTATGCGATTTAACAGCCTTTGAAAGTACATAGATGATTGTTGGCGCTCGGAACCATGGAATGACTATTAGTAAGATAGCTGCATTCTTTAAATGTTCAAGAGTTTAAAGACTGGATTGTCAGCCGGAAAACTGGATCTGAAGGTGCGAGTTGGGCCCTCAGCGACTAGTCAATGTTCGGGCAGAACGGAGAGTGGCATGACTAATCAAGACAACAGAAGGGCAGCCATGCATCAAACCACTGCAAATCTTAATCAGGGATCCTCTCAAATGACCTCTGAACACTGTTCGACGTATACTGCATTGTATGGGATATGGAAGCCGAAGGCCTGTTCGAACACCTTTGCTGTGTGCAGTTAACAAGATAAAACGTCTCCGATTCGCACAGGAACACAAGGATAGGACAGTCGAGCATTGAGAAAAGGTCATGTGGTTCGATGAAGCACGTTTCCAGTTGCATCATGCAGATGACAGAGTGAGAATTTGGAGGAAAAGTATGAAAGCATGGACCCCACATGCATGAGTATAACCCTTCAAGTTGGTGGGGCCAGTGTTATGGTTTGGGGCATGTTTTCCTGGCGTGACTTTGACCCTTTAATATGTGTGGAACAACGTTGAATATCACAAAACTAAATATTGTTGCTGACCAAGTTCATCATGTTGATGGCTTCTTCCATCAAGACAATGCTCCATGCCACGGTGCTTCAAGAACATGAGGGAGACTTAACTTTGCTCAGGTAGCCCCCATAATCACCATGAAGTTTGAGCATCTGTAATGTAAATTGCATAAACTTGGACAGTTTTTCTTTAATCCAGTGTAACAGTTGTCCTCATGCCCCATTGCTACGAGAAATTAAAAAATATTCAAACTGCGATATCCCTCTTTGTACTATAATGAACAAAGTTTTAGTTAGATGCTATCGCCAAGAGAACATGGTCAAATAGGAGGATTTTACAGGAAAATACAGATTCGGCAGTAATGCTGAACGCCTACATTTCCATTCAGCGTGCCAGTCTTTCTAGTTCTGGTCTTTTAAATTGACAAGTTCTTTATGGCACTGGGTACAATAAACGTCAGGGCTAGGATAAATGAGTTAATCTTAGAGATAGTTAATTCCCTTTATAAGTGGCTTGCTAATTCCCTTTAACTGAGCATGTATTATTGTCAAGATGCGTAAAAAGACCGACTCGAAAGAAGGCTGGTTGCGGGTAGAGATCTGGAAACCAATGGGGACACGGGTTTAATCCCCGGAGGATTAAAACTGATGTCTAGGGATTGAGTTAATCAAGATTTTCATTTTCAGAATTTCGATGTAGGTAGTTGAGTGTTTTTTATAAGATACGCTATTGTATTGTGTCAGGAATTCTTTGTTCGTTATTTTTTAACGTTTTTCTTGCCGCGGACCGAGGGGGGGGGGGGGGGGTCTGGAGCAAATCCTTATTACAGGGCGCCCGTCAAAGAGACCTGTCGAATATAGGTTTCGAAGGCGATCCTATGATGTCACTGTCCGAGTCGAAGAAAATTGAGGTGCTGGTGTGGTAGGATTGCGTGACACCCATTGGTTGCTTGTCAGATTTGTCGCGCGTGGCTTCCTCCTCGTTCGTCAACCTCCTCCCTCCCCGCTTTTCGGCGGCATTGAGCTCCATGTCAAGTGATTGACAGTGGCGCGTGACGCCTTTCATTGTTGATCACGTGGTGAAGGGGGGAGGGGTCTGCTTTCTATCCCTACCGGTTTCTTCTCTCTTTCACTCTCTCTCTCATTAATTCATTCCTTGTGATCTCGCGCGGAAAACTTGGCAACTTTTGCCTCCTTTCTTTTGTGAAGGATCATTCTTTGGTGATGGTGGTGGTGATGGTAGGGGTTAAGGAGAGGCGAACAGGAGGAGGAGCTGTGATAGTGGGGGTAAGGAGGGGAGGGTAAGAGTTAATAGAAGGAAATTAATCGAAGCCTTGGCTCACGTCCCATGGAAACATCTTGCGCCGAAACTCACCTTTGCCCATGCAAATTTGCTAATTATGCATATTAATTAGCGATGACACGATCGGGCTTGCTCGTTGCGAGGACGCTTTTATTAAGAGCGCCTCTGATTTCGACCTTCGATTAATTGTATGTTGAGGAGAGGGACGATGAACTTGTAATGGAGACTGGGGGAAACGCAGCTGCTGCTGCCGTCGCCAGGCGCAGCTCGCGTTGACACGTGGTAGTGGTGGTGGAGGTAGAATACCCCACCTCCTCCTATCCTTTCTCTCCATCTTTATTCATCTTCACTCTTGTTATAAAGGGGGCTGTGAATGAGCGAGACGGAAGCTTTAGTGGGTCTTAACAAGTCGATTCAATCGAGGAGGCATTGTGAATGGTTGTGTGCGTGGGCGGACAGACTCCTGTTTATTGGTTTCGGCTACTTGGTTCGTGTGAAGGAAATCTTTGTTACGCTCCTTTCTGTTTTCTTTTAATCCTCTGTAGGAGAAAAAATAAAAAAGTTCCTCTTTATTGTGGAGCAGCGATGAGGATGTAGTTAAATGAGACGATGGGTCGGGAAGTAAAGAGAGAGAGGAGACCATTCAAATTAAAGGGGTCGTGATGTGAGATTGGTTTATTTAATAGATACATACAGAAAAGAAATTTTAACAATTGGAGAAGAAATGCATATTAAAAGCTTCTAGGGAGCTTTGTTGTCTTGACAATTAAAAGGCAATTAAGGTCGAGGCTCTTGATTTGTAAGAATTGACCAGAATTTGACGGAGATGTTTCAATGCACTTGATCTCTTTATCATGCTTTATAATCAAAGAGAATGATCACTGTTATAGCGAACAGTATTATTGGATCCTTGACCGGGTCGGATTTGACATTTTGCTTTTGAAGACTTAACCTAATTCATTTTGAACTGTATTTTATGTATACGAGGGACATTCAAAGTTGACCCTTTTTTAAAAAACAATAAAAATCTTACAGTTGAGGTTAGTTAATATGGCACATACACTGGTTGGGCCGCCTTTCGCTTTGATGATGGCGCGCATTCGCCTTGGCATGGATTCACCAACTTCGTGTACTGTAATCTTTACTACAACTAATTTTGTCCGATGGTGCAGTAATTTTTAGCCTGGATCCTGCAGTGATGCGGGGAGAATGGGACCTCTCCGTATACCCCTCTCCATCACATTCCAAACACTTTCTATAAGATTAAAGTCAAGACTCTGTGATGACATTCAGATATTCGGTTGATGTCATTTTATTGTTGCATAACATTGCAGAAGCGATACCAGATCATCACATTGCTTTCACAGGCTTGGATCGTGGGTACCACGCATGACGGGTCCATCGCTCCTGACAACAGCTGCTTAGTCCCATTCCTTTAAGTTTCCTCGCATTTTGTGTGTGGATATGCTTTGACTCCCTTGTTAACCCTCCCGTCAATTCTAATATAGAATCTCTTCGGTTTGCCTTCACTATAAGTCTTAATGATCTTCGGTCACGATTATTCAGAACTTTTTTCCGACCATAGTTGATGCTTCAGATCTATCGTTCCAAGCTTTAGTAATGCCAAGTTGAAACGCTCTTAACAAATTCCAGTATTTTGCTTTCTGAAATCTTTGTTTGGAATTTGTCCTTTCTGAAACTCGGTGACTTCTTTTCCGCGATCAAGTGTTACGTCCACAGACATGTTTCTTCCAACAAAATGAAGTGATAAACTAATACAGAACAAGTCAAATGAAGCGTTGCCTGCGCAAATTCGCACATGACTACAGTAGTAAGCCTGCGATTGGCTTCTTAGTACGAGGGTTATTCAAGAATTTTTGCCTCCGTGTCCGTAACTTTTTTTTTTATTTGTTAGCCGATTTTCAAAATTCTTTTTGTATCTGATACTTACATTGTCCTCTATAATAATGCACTATTCACTTTTCGACATAGTCCCCGACGCGTGACTAGTCGGGAGAAACCGTCGGAGAGGAATTCGGGGTTGTTGTCGACACCAGGACTGAACGCCCGCCCGCACAGGATCGCCACACATCAAACGCGTTGCAGCGCCTACAGTTCAGAGATGAAAAACTGCAGTTCAAAGATGAAAGACTTTGCACCTTGCGACTTTCACCATTTCCCAAAGAAGAAAGAGCACCATAAGGGAAATGAGTTGCATTGTAACGACGAGGTGAAAGATGCCATTCAATCCTCGTGTCGACAACAATCCCGAAATTCCTCTCCGACGGGTTCACCCGACTGGTTACGCGTTGGCAATGCGTGGAGAGGGATGGGGACTATGTCAAAAAGTGAATAGTGTATTACATAGAGGACAAATGTAAGTATACAAAAGAATTTTGAAAATCGGTTAACAAAAAAAAAGTTACGACCAGGAGGCAAAAATTCTTGAACAACTTTCGTATTTGTATGTTGAATATTCGACGGCGACTTTTTTTGGCCAGGCAGTGTATGTTATCATATATCAAGTGAGGACTAGGCAAGGATTGTTTGATTGCCATAGCAACCAGTATTTCTACTCGGGTCACATTAAAAGTCTTGAAAGTTATAAAAAAAACAAAAACAACTTTGCGCCAGTCTTTCAGTGGAACAACGCATTATCATAAAATTTCTATATAAAGGTGTGAAAGGGCCTGAAATTCATCGAAGGCTTCAATCACAGTATGATGAGTCTTACTGTCACGGTCTTCTGTGTTCGTTTGATGCATATCATTCTAGGAAGTCGCGAACTTGTGAAGAATCAATCGCACAAAGCAAGACTGTAGTCAACAACGGAACAATTGCGACCGTTGATCAAATCTCATATGGAGCAACAGAATAATTGCTGTGTGTGAATTAGCGTCGACATTAGTATCAGGTTGTTGCAAAAGTTTTTTCAGGATTTTTATTCCAACACAAAAACGATTGAACTTGAATGACAGATTCAGCTCATGCAGATGGCGGGCAATGGTTGAAAAGTGAACCTTGAACTGTTCTGCGAGTTCCCTCGTTGTTACATTGTGATCTTCATCAATTGCTTGGCGTAGATCACCATCTGAAATCATGATTGGCCGACCAGAGAGGTGCATCTTGAAGAGTGCAATCTCCGCGTCTGAACCGGCGATACCATTCTTCTATTGTACGTAAACTAACAGTGCCATCACCTAAACGTTGGCAAATGTTTCGGTGACATTGCGCAGCACTGATCTTTCCAGAATACTCGTAGAAGATTATTGCTCGAATATGCTCGCGTGAAAGGTCCATTTCAGACCGTTGATGGCACTCACAGATGTATAGTCAGAAAGTTGATTCTTGGATGTAATATAGCAAAGATATTCAGGAATCGAATGCAATAATTTGTTTGAAAAAATATGAACACCCCCCTCGGAAAATGAGCCCTTCTTGGGCACGGGTTCTAGAACCGGAAGAAACTTTTGCAACAACCTGATATTAGTGTTAGTAGTGTTAACAGCATAATCCATAACTTGGGATTCCATAAAGTAGATGCCCGACAGGTACCCAATGATGAAGTGAAAACTGTACTCCCGATGCGGTGTGGACCTTACTCGACAAATTTCTTCGAAACTGGAATACGAAGAGTTCCAGAACGCTGGAGCAAGTGTATTCCGAAAATGAGAGGGTACATCGAGAATACGTGTGAATTAAGAACGTCCCTCGTAATAAACAAACTACAGGGTCCACAAATACCATAACAATATTTTATAAAAAGATAGTTGAAAACATTAGGTAAATAAGATGAAAAAAACGAAAGAAAAAATTCCGCAACCTGGACCAGTTCACATAATCGCGGACATTGTACAGCAAGGCTGTCTCGAAATATCCTAAAGATAATAAGCCGGATGCTCACGTCAGAGTTGGACGGTCATAGTAATGCGGATCGACTCTGTAAATAAATGTTTCCTTTACGCATGCTAGTTTTACTAACTTGGCCAGTTTCTAGGAGCCATATCCTCGCTGCGTGAATCACGTCCTCGTCATCTTCAAGCTTCCTCCGCGCAGTGCCTCTTTAAGTGGTTCAATAGAGATGAAAATCAGGAGTCGAGATTTTAAGCATGTCCTGAAAAAAAAATGGCAGTGGGTTCAGTTTTCGATGATAATAAGCTACAGGAGTCAGGTATCTTATATGCACTGTTCATAAAAGAAGATAAAATGTGTTGCTGTTTAAATAACATTCTTGAATAAGAATGAATTTAATGTCTCCAATTTTATAAATTTTCAGGAAGTGTACTTATTTGACATTCGCATATCACTGTTCGTATTGAAATTTTTTTTTCCCAGAGCTTCAGCTAGTTGAAGATTTTCTTCCTCACTTCGATGGGCTTCCCCTTGGCTTTGCGAGGAAGTTATTAACTCGAGATGGCTTTGCAGTGTCGCCATTTCCGGTGGAACCGAAGGATTAAATCCTTGTGCCGCTTCCGGAAGAGCTTACACTGGCGGCGCCGCTCGTCTTGTCTTTGTTCGCGTTATGAAACCCAACTGTTGTTGTTGCGAAAGCAGTCCGTTGTAGTAATAAACAACAATGACGATGATAATAACAACAATGATAGCGGTGATTATAATAAGAATAGTAATAGGAGGTGTCGGATGGTTCAAATTGGAATAATTGCGCCTTTGTGTGTAGAAGTGTATGGGGGGAGGGGAGGGGGGGGGGGGGGCTCTGTGGTGGTGCGTACGTCGGTAACAATAACGACCGGCGTCGTCGTCGTCGTTCACAAAGTGAGAAAGGAGTTTTCATTTTGGAAATTATGGCATTTGGCTTTCGGATGGTTTTTAATTAAGTTGAACAACAACAGGTCGTTTTGCAACGCATAAACCTCATTCGCTTGTCCTTCTCTTGTCACGCATCATATTTCCCGTCAAGCGGCGTCGACGTCTGTTTGCTCGAACTTTACGGCCATTCGAAAATGCCGGATGATTACAGTTTTGGAAATGGAGAATTGTATATTTAAAAAGATGTTTAAATGAAAGAGACATTTGCGTGACATACACACAGGCCCATGAATTAGAAACTTAAATTTGTTTCTTCCGTTTCATGTCATGTGATTCAAGCAATTGTGTGGGCCTAGTAATAGAACTTGATCGACATGGGGACCAAAAAAAAAGGACCTAACTAACTTCGAAAGGTGCCATACAAATGGTCTTTGATGACTTGATTCTCGAGTATTCAAATTTTTTAACAAATGGTTCACAGTCTTTGTCTAAAAGATGTAACTGTGGCTCAAGGAAAATCAATCGTGAGCATGACTACCGTCCTTTAAAACAGGACATCCGATGTGCAACAATGAATTTAAGCACGGCTGTTCCCGGCCCTTATCTGGCAGAACCATTCTCCGGGAATTGAAGCCGATCCAAATCGGCAGTTGCATGCCTTTACGAAAACTCCTGATTTCGTCTACAGGGTGTCTGGAACGTCGTGACTGGATCCGTGAAACTTGGAAGAAGGTTAATGTGGTCTGACGAATCACGTTACCGACTGTAGGCAGAGATTTTGGCGGGAACCCCATGAAGCAATGAATCCAGTATGCATCATCAATACAACTCAAGGTTCTGGTAGCGGTGCCATGTATGGAGCTTTTTCTGCTGGTATGTTCATCGCGCACTACTTCTTCAATAGAGGTTCATGGTTCACGAAGATGAATTACGTTATTTAACCCCAAAATCAGTGCTTGGGACATGTTGAACGCATATCCGATAGCAAAATCGTCTTCCATCTACCAGAACTAAAGAAATGTCTGATAAACGCCTGATGTTCCATTGACTTACAATTGAAGTGCTGCAATACCTCATTGACTCTATGCGAACCCGCATATTTGCTTTAATTCGGAACAAGGGATAGAGTTCCATTAAAATATTAAACACAAGTTTCTAATTCATTGGTCAGTGTGTTTATTAGTCTTAGTTAAAAGGAACTTAGTTTTCCCATTTTGATTTTTATGGCACTTGAAAAGCTTTTAAACGGCAATTGTTCTCAACTGAACTTTAAACATCACAGAGACTTCTTCGAAGGCCTAAGTCGTGATTCAGTTGATGTTTTGCATTTGTCTTTAAATTGGGCCATTATTCTGTTTATAGCAGGAAAAAGGATATTCCGAGAATCGTAGCTATATTCCCCATCTTGACCGTCCATTCTCTTTGATAAACGAGACATAACTTTAGAATTTTGTATTCTAAGCGCATAATAGCGTAGGTATATTTCAATCTAAAGAATGTAAGTCATAATCATGGCGTAATATTATCTCATAAAATTCTGAGTGTCTATTTACTTTATGCGTGCCCATATATATTTTGGACTTGTATCTACGGTAAAATCACCTCCTGAACAGTAAAAATCTCTAAAAGCGCAATATTTATAGAGAAGATGACCATGAACCAGAACAATTTATTCATGGCGCCTTGCAATTTTTAGGAACCAAGATAGGAGCGTAGAGGATACCAAAAATGTAATCGGCAAACGTTGCTCATGCGCAGTGGATCCACGAAACTCGGCTTGAACGGTTCAGTGCATTCTGATTGGGTGGGATCTGGTGGAGTCCGTCGTTCGTGACTATGGGAAGGAGAGAAAAAATTCAGGAGGACACGCTCATTTGAAAAATTGTTGCACCTTGTGTGAAAAAAGCAGAAGTAACCCGCCCATATGTTTTTGCTAATTATTCATGGTCCAAACCAGAAAGAATAGATTTACTCAAGAATCTCATTGAGAAATGTCTAGATTTCTATTGCTGTAGTAGTGGATCTTGTATCAACAAGCCCCAGCTGTGGTTTAGACCGAACATCTTGGAATAAGTAATTAGAACTTGAAATCTATTATTTGTTCTTAATAAAGAAAGCGTCCTGATGACGAAAATGACATTGAGATTACTGAGTTGGGTCTGGTTGTTGAAATGTTTGTAATTAAAACTTCATTCTTGTAATACATTCCAAGCTGTAGTGGAAATGAAATTTCTGCAATTAAAAAGTCATTAATTATGTTTACATCTGCATGCTTTAAAGCGTTCCTGAAAAAAGTTTTGTGGCTATTGAGCAGCCAATGCTGATGATTTCCATTGCCCCTCTATCCATGGTCCCTCCATCATTTTCTGGATCTGCAGATCCCACGAGAAAGACGTCCTTAATCTTTGCATCATTAGCCTTTAGTCAGCGAGCAATAGTACGCATTTGCAGCTTCCCAGGGAGGGCGAAAATATGAATTTAAGAAAATGATTTTAGTGGTCCGAGGATTCCTGGAGGTTCATGCAAAAGTGTGCCATGGGACCATTCAAATCTACTGTTTATGTGCTCGTTTTTGTAATACTAGTATTGATTAGAGTATTTTTTTAATATCCTTACCTATGTCTGATTTCAACAATGTATGGGCCCGTGTGGCTTTCAGCTTAGCTAATTGGGTCTTCTGCTTTTATGCTTTTGCTTATTTCAGGCAGTTACCTTATCAATGGCTAGTTTTACTTATTTAATTTCGTTTTCAATCAACACCAAAGATTCAGAATGGTATCTTTATACAGGGTGGGTATAATTAAAGTGACACCATTTAGACCCATCTAGCGGCCGTTCTGGTAATCAGATTTTGACGAAACTTGAGATATGTTATACAGACCATGGGGAAGAGAATTTTTCAATAAAAATTAGTTCACATTTTGACCGCTACGTCAAAATATGGCTGATGAATAATAACAAAAACAAGTTAGAAGCAGAGAAATTTATAAAATCAGAGCATTTGTTCAATGTCCATTCCATTTGTGTCAATAACATGTTCAAAGCGCATTATTGCATGTTCCACAGTAGAGCGAAGGGTTTCCTGAGGAATCGGAGTGATATGACGTGTTATGCTTGCTTTCAATTCAGGGACAGTCCGTATTCTTTCTCCATAGATATTATCTTTCAAATATCCCCACAACCAGAAGTCACAGGGGTTTAAGTCCGGTGAACGAGGAGGCCATGCAGTTGGAAAAGTTCTCGAAATCACCCGATCATCTCCAAAATGAGCACGAAGCAGTTCCTTCACTTGTCGTGTAATGTGGGGTGTTGCACCATCTTGCATAAAGACAGTAGTGTCTAAACATTGTCTTTCTTGTAAAGTAGGAATGACTTTCTGCTGCAGAAGTTCGCAGTAACGAGCACCAGTGATTGAACATCTTTTAGTGCCTTGAGGAGTGTTCTCTTCAAAGAAAAAGGGGCCAAGAATGAAATGTGAAGTGAATCCGCACCATACAGTCACGTAATCAGAGTGCAAAAGCTTTTCATGCACAACCATCGGCTTTTCAGTACTCCAGATGCGACAGTTTTGAGCATTCACTGCTCCGTCTAGTGTGAAATGCGCTTCATCTGACCACAAAATGTTCCATGGGTTACATGCGCTTCATCGACGGCTATTCTAGTCAGAAACTGGCAAGCAAAATAACTGCGTTTTTCCGGATCTTCATGAAGCAACTTTTGAACCACCTGGATCTTGTAAGGATACCACTTTAAAATGGAACGCAAAACTTTTTGTACCGTAGACTACGGAATAGACAAATCACGTGATACGGCTCGAGCACTTGCTGAAGAATATTGGGAACTTGAAGCACTCTCCACTACAGCAGCAGCAACGTCTTCCACAGTCTCATTTGCAATTCGTTTCCGTCCTCTCCCTGGCAGCACACCCAACTCACCAGTTTCTTCAAATTTCTTAATCATCTTTTTTAAACCATTAATGGACATAGGCCCATTTCGCAAGCTTTTCAAACGTCGATATTCTCTTAGTGCAGCAGAAGCATTATTGCAGTTCTGGTAAATCAACTTCACCAATAAAGCTCGATCCTTTTTAGCTAAAGCCATCGTGAAGAATGGCTTTACATTTAATTTCACTGTCATTTTAAAGCTTTTCTAATTTTACATCTCATTTGCATAACGTCTCTGATTGAGTAAAAATTCTCAGATAGTTTCTTACATGACCCGCGCCATATTTTGACGTGGCGGTCAAAATGTGAACTAATTTTTTTATTGCAAAATTCTCTTCCCCATGGTCTTTATAACATATATCTCAAGTTTCGTCAAAATCTGATTACCAGAACGGCCGCTACAAGGGTCTAAATGGTGTCACTTTAATTACAACCACCCTGTATTTATGGGAGATATAGCAGAAAAAAATGGTTAGCATGGCTTTAGAATTACTATGGAGAATATTCGTAAGGGGCACAACTTTAAAACTAGACTCAATTAGATATTTTATGGTTGTAACTGTGTTCGATATATTAAAAATGGATGATGTCATCTCGGAAGCATTTTCGTTGTTGTCCAGTGTAATTTATGCCGCGTTCTCATTATAGTGTTTTTTAACGAATGCAGTTTCTGAACTTTGTCTGTCCGTCTGTTGCCATGCTCTTACTGTATAGAACACGTAATTTCATGCTGTTTACTAATATGCAATCCATTTTTAAGTATGTCAAAGGGTTTCGCTTTTATTAGAATTTATATGGCTGTTTATTATTTATTTATTATTATTTTTTTTTTTTTGCCGAATTTCAATAATTTTTTCACCAGTTTCTAATAGTTGGAACCTTGAAAAATTCTCAAATTAAGCTACCTAATCGTATTTTAAATTTAAATGTGGGTAATCTCCTTTTAATGGGGAAAATCGTGAAATTAAAATTTAATAAAAACAAATTTAGGTGACTTTATTTTTTTGTTTTTATTAAATTTTAATTTTACGATTTTCCCCATTAAAAGGAGACTACCCACATTTAAATTTAAAATTAATAATTTAAACTCCTTAGATCAATAATATTCCTACCTAATCGTAGTTGTCGAAATTTTTTCAGGATTTTTGGAGAATTTCACTGTCGTAATCTATTTCGGTCGTGTATTTAATGTTATTCCACGAAAAACAAAAAGATTTTTAAAAATAGGTTTACACAAAGAAATTTTAATGTTCCTTGGCATTACATAAACCTTAATCTTGCCATTTTTATTCTTTATAATTTCAAAAAAGCGCTGTCGGTTTATGTAATGCGTCGCGCTATCGTGATCTAGCCGTTTTGTTAGCGGTGCGCTAAGGTAGTTTTTATTTTTTTTCAGTATAAAGCATCATTCTAAAATTTCTGAAAAAATTGACTTAATCTACGATCAGGCGGCTTAATTCGAAATTTGTTTTCGAAGTTCCAAATGTGCTAAAAATAGGTGAAAAAAATTATTAAAATTTTCAATAATTTTTTTTAAGTTGAATTTTGCCCCAAAAAATTCAAAAAAAAAATTTTTTATGACAAAAAATATTTTTTATATTTGTATATTTTTTAAAAACAAGAATTTAAAGCATTATCGGGTAAAAAAAAAAAAAAATGAAAATAAAAATTATGGATTTTCGGCTATATAGGCAACTGAGAAGGTGGGATTATGAAACGCGCCAAAAATTTTTTTTTTTTTTTTTTTACTTTTACAAATAAAAATAAATATTGTAAAAACTGTAAGTCGTTTCGTGCGGAAGCACGTTTTGCCATCTTACCCGGCTTGAGCCCTTGTGTGCTTAGCTGAAGACTTAAAAATTAGAACATTATTTGTAAATAATCACATTAGAATATGTTTTGGGGAAAATCGATAAAATTTTTCTGAGCGGTGAAAAGCGACTTGTAGAGCCTTAGTCGTTTACTGCCATCTAGCGACGGAAAGTGGAAACTCCATGTAGATAGATTTCCAATTGAGAATAATTTCATATTTGAGCTTTACTATTGATAAATAATTAGTATACTAGTACTAAAAATTCATTAATTTTATAATCTCAGCTTTTAATACGAAATGAAAATGAAACATTAAAAAGTGGTTAATGTGGCTACAACGCTAAGTAAAATACCGTGTGCTTCATAGAGACTTTGAGAAATTTCCAGACATTTGAATTTTAAATTTTTTAGAATTTTAAAGAAATATATTTCGTATAGATGTATTAAAATTGAAAAAATGAATAGATTTTTAAGGGGTTATAGTGGCCGATCACTCACTAAAAGCGGTGGCTTATATATTAGTGTCCACAACTCAAAAGTTTTTTTTTTCTTCTCTGGAATCGACTTAAAAACTCATGATTCGAGAAAATATGTTGAAATTTTGTTAAAAAACTGTTTGTGCATGTGATCAGTTTTGCGGCGCTAACTTCCTGAAACGGCAAATAGCACAACCAAATGAAATTAATACACTGTTAGAGGGTTCCTTAAATTGTGCCTTGACGTATTTTTTATGATCATTTGTTAAGTGTTTTAGGAGATATTAATTTTTTTTCTAAAAATAAAGAAAAGTCTGTAGCATTCATACCAGGGAACCAAAATCAATAAATTCGACATGCACGGACTCTTCTCAATGAGACGAATAATTTTTATAAATGAATTGTTTGGCTATGATGAGCTATTTTGGGGTTATTGAATGAACACCCCCCCCCCCTCAGAACCTCCTCTGCAACAGAAAAAAAATTAATACATATTTAGAGGGTTCCTAAAACTGTACATTGACATAACTTTTTATGAAAATAATTTATTTTTTTTAAATGATGAAATGGCTGTAGAACCAGTCAATAAATTCGACATGTACGGACTCCTCTCAGTGAGACAAAAAATTTTGTAAATGAATTGTTTGGCTTTGATGAGCCAATTTTTGGGTTATAAAAGTTTATAATCTCGTAATGCTGTCATAATCATGATTCACGAGCAGCAAATCAACATGAACTTTTGTTTCAAACTGCAAAAGACTGCTAAAGAAAACACCCAATGTTGACGGCAATATATGGTGATTCAGCTGTAACCCTAAAGACTGTTTGCAAGTGGTTTAACCGATTCCGGAGCAGCTGTGAAAATGTTGAAGATGGACAGATCAGAGAAATGTTGAAAAACGTGAATGAAAATGATTCGATCAGATAGGCGATTGACGATGTTCGAAGTAAACGTCCCGAAAAATGGGCGAACGGTTTCATCCTCCATGACAACGCTCCCTGCCACACGTCGCTTCTAGTTCGTCGGTTTTTGTCAAACAAAACCATTACCATGTGACTCCAACCTCCGAATTCTCCTGATCTGGCTTCTTGCGATTTCTGACTTGCGGTTTCGGACTTGCGACTTCTGATTTGCGGCACCTGACTTGTGATCAAGACTTTCTCGCGCTGGTGCCCCAAAATGATGACCGTGGGAGGCAACACACGAATTGAGGCGGCGAAATATCGACTGGCGACGCTGAAAGCATTGTCAATACGATTCCAATCCTCATCAACCTCCTGGACAGTTGTGGCATACATCTGGTCTTTCATGTGACTCCATATGCAAAAGTCAAGAGGGTTTAGATCCAGGGATCGTGGTGGCCATGCGACAAAGACCCTGGGAAACGAGCGTGCTGCCAAACTGAAATGCGCTGGTGCGCCATCATGCATAAACCAGGTCTCTGCAACGGAACATCGTCTAACACGTCTGGAAGAATTTGTTGTACATTCTCCACATGTCACTTGCCATCCACAGAGTAGGAAAACCAGCTGCTGAACTTCAATTTTAATTGCGGAAATCCCATAAACGATTCGTTTATATGAACTTTTCAGAACCATGTTTATACCGGGTGTTTCAAAAATAACCGGTATATTTGAAAAATCAATAAAAACTAAACGGGCAGCGATAGAACTACACCGTGTGTTGCAATATGCTTGGGACAACAGTAAATTTTCAGGCAGACAAACTTTCGAAATTACAAACTGTGTAGTCCTATTGATTTTTCAAATATACCGGTTATTTTTGAAACACCTGGTATGAACTTTTGTTTTCGTTTCGCTGTGGGGAATCACCACCAGAAGTTTGTGACAGGGGTTTAGATACACCCTATATATTTTTTAAATAAATCGTTCACCGTATTTTTGATCAAACGTCGTACATTCCATCACTTAATAAGGAAATCGTCAAATCATCATTTCCTTAGAATTTATTTTAATATAGTTTTATTAAAATTGCTATAATTTTTGATGTAAATATTTAAATAACTTTTATAGAAATTTCTAGAATTTTTAAATTTTTTGTAGCCAAATCAAGCCATTGTTAATATTTATTTTCATTTTTATTAAATGCTCAGGTTAATGAATTTTTAGTGTTTACATATTGAGTTCTTAGGATAAACTTTACCCATTTGCAATTAGTATACTACTTAAGAGTTAGGCTTATTTGTTTATTTTGTCCGTTGTAATAGAACTTCATGATTTTGTTGTTAGATTTTGAATCTGAACTTAAATTCTTAGGAAAACGCTTTTATTCCGTCGTGTTGCGCTTACTTGGCCGCTCTATGAAGTCAATAAAGTCTTTTTAAGATTTTTCCATTTAAAGCTTTTTAACATAAGGCGATTATGTTATCGTGTACATGTTAACGTTGGAAGAGAGTCAGTGTCTGAATGAAACTCATTTTTAAAGGAGAGTGCCCCCGTCCATCCCGTTCCGCGTTTAAGATGGCGCGCTCCTCTTTGCTAGGTTCGTTTAGAGAGATCTTAAATGAAATTCAACTTATGTTCGCCATTGTTGTCAATTAAAAAACCTTTACACGACGTTTTAATAAAGTTGACGAGTGTTTATGGTTGGGTTTTTGAAATTGGGAGGAGATAAAAGACGGACACAAGGAAATCGTTTAATATTTAAGAGTCGCCCGCCCGTGTTGTTGTTGTTGTTGTTGTTTCCTCTCTTTTGCGTCCATTTTTAAATAGGAAGGAAACCATATCGGGATTTTGATGCTGTTTAATACGACTTCGTTCTTAATGCGTTTTACGCCGCCGAACAGTCGAAAGAGCCCCTCCTGATTCGTTGTCTTGCCTAATAAGTGGAAGGGGCGCAGAAGCGCCTTCTTTCTTTCTTTCTCGCCCGCGCTGCTGCTGCTTCGCTCTGCTTTACGATGTTAATTAAAAGGGAAGCAGCCCCCGCTTTTCCCGTATTTATTCTTTCCAAATTGTTTTAAGCGTCGAAAATGGCTCGTTCATAATTCTAAATAAATAACCCGAGCCGTTTAAATTTCTGGCCGACTCTCGGCTGGCAGCAGCAGCTATAGCGACGCCGCCTCTGGTTTCGGAGAAGAGAAATTGCCGAGATCGAGCCACTAGGTGGAGCTGCTCCTGCGGTCAAATGCTACCCCTCCTTCATTCACACAAACACAGCCTTTGGATTTATACTGGGGGTGCCTGTTGCTCTCTCCTTATTCTCTTTATTCGAGACCTCTGGCATTAAACATCGCTTCGTGTTGGATTCGCTCCGTCTTAATTATCGGTTTTATTGCTCAAGTGTGTGCGTTTGTTTGGTTGTTCATTTTTCCCCGTAAAAACTTCAGATGCACCAGAAAGAAAATGTTGTGAAGCGGAGTGTAAAATCGCTTATCAGTATGGTTTTGGAGAGTTTAACGGATATTCATAGCGTTATCCACTCATGGGCCAGTGAACTAGAAACGCATGTTTAATATTTTATTTGGCCCGAATTACAGCATGTATTTGGATTGACATACTCAATAAGGTGTTAAGCATTTGCAAATCAGCGGCGGACTAGACATTCACTAGACATTCATTTCCTTAGTTCTCTTAGCAGATTTGTTGGAAGAGGATCTTTCTGGCGGACTTTTCGTTCCAAAATGTCTCAAATATTCTCTTTTGGGTTGAAATCTGGGCTCTGGGGCGGCCAGAATAAATTGCCGCTTTTGAAGAACTAGTAAAAATGCAGCATTGTAGGATGGGCTTGGTCGGCAAGTGATCCGTAGAACGCACACTACCTACCATGAATATCGTGGAGCCAGTTCTATACCAGATGCTCCATACCAACAGAAACCTTGAATTTTGTGGATATGGCTTTCTGGATTCATTGCTACTTGGGGCTACCCCCCCAAACCTTCCGCCTACTATCGGTATAAAACAACATCGTCAGACGGCGTAAACTTCTTCCAGTCTTCACGTGTCCAGTCACGACGTTCAGCTGCCATTGTTGCTTTCCTGTTCTTTCCTGTTGCTGATCGGCTTCAATTCCCGTCGCATGGTTCTGCCAGACACGAAACTAAAACAGCTTTGGTTAAAATCATTTGATAATTGTTGCCCAGTAGCTGTCCTGTTTCTCCGTTTCAAAAGACGGCGGTCTCGTTCATAGATAACCGGCTTTGAACCAGTTATTCCTTTTAGATAAAGACTGATTGCCTCTTTTTCTTTGCTCTTTGATGAAGGCGGGATTAAATGCAAAAATTAGTCTGTCTGTAATATGCAATGTTGTACTCTAAGACCTTTTTTGATCAACAATCTTAAAGTTTAGAGCATTACATCTAATCATTTCGGGTCAGAGAAGCCTAATTTTCCTATCTTGATGGATACTTATTCGCATTGTATTTGATACTTATAAAATTCCATTGGCCAACTTCCAGGGCTTGTATGCTTCCATTTCCACATGAATTCAAACGCTATAGACGATCGCAAATATAGAAAAATATTTAACGGACACTCCAATATTGCTAATTACTGTAAATAGAAATAGTTACTAGAATTTGCATTGTTTTGCATAAGTTTCGGAATATATGGCTAAGTACTGTAAAATATATACGAATACGATCTTTGGACTGAGTCGTGATTGTGGTGCATTATTTGCTTGGTAATAAGTTCTGGAAATTCTGCACGAGTTAAGAGTGCAGGAATAATTAACAGATACGCATTGGCGGTTTCACCAGGACTACGTTTCTCTTATCCAATATTGGTTTCGAAAACCCCCGCAAATATTGAATTCGTGGATAATGGAGCAAAGCCTTATGAGAAAACTGAGTTTTTAGGGTATATCAAGTTGCCAGTAGACTCTGAAATTGTGAACAATCACATTTCGTTAGCGAACATTGACTAGTGAAAAATCAACATCAAAGTTATATGCTCTTTTTCTCTTTGATATACACTGTCTCACTGTTCCGAAATCATTTTGTCTCACTGTTATCCATACGGTATGGTTTACTATTTCAAGCTTTTAGGTTTAAGTTTCGAGTCCTTTTCAAATCCCTTATGCATCATTAGAAAGCTTAATGAATGAGCATTCCACATACAGTAATCGTTTATATGATTGTTGTAAACTTTTTCAATAATATGGAATAAATAGCAACCAAGAAAATTTACTAAACCTGCCTTACTTTTTGCATGTGCGGTTTCCAACAGTTTACGGAGATAGTAGATAACTGAAACTAGATGGATGACAACAGGAACAGTTTTACATTTTAGCATTGTCACCAACTGCTGGTGATGCATTTTGTAGATGCTACATGGAATGTGTCACTGTTCCCCGTGTCTCACGCTTACCCGCTCTCCCCTACTTATTGGTTTTATCATGTCGGTCTGTTCCCTTCATATGTTTTTTGACGCAGAAGGTTAAATTCGGAAAAAGCAAATGCTTTTTTATCGGAAGGTTAAAATTCGGAAAGAAGAGCATTTGCTACTTCACTATTTAGTTTGGTTTTAATTGCCCCACTGGGTCGGAGGTCTATCTATACAGTATATAGGTATGGAAAGGTGTGAAATTTGGCATGCAGATTCCTTTAAGCAAGATTCCTGTTATGATATTTGGGCCAAATAATCCCAGGGGTAGCGGTCACGTGGTCTGTTTTCAAGTGGCAATACATGGCATGTGATATGTCATTCCATCGGAAATGATGAGAGACGAAAGAAGATGGAGCTCTTTTCTATTTTTTTTTTTAAATACTACGTTCAAGAAAATTAATCTTTTGCTTTAAAAAAATGGAGATTACTTTCTGCTACTTTCCTACACCCTCCTGGATGGGATTAATTTCTTGTTAAATTTTGATCTATAATTCTTACGTGTATTTCATTTAAGTTGTTGGTGATGATAACAGATGTCGCTAAGTGTTTAAACACCAGATATAGAAAGTAGCGCGAATTTACTTTTTTTCCATAAATAAATAAATGTTTTGCGTAAATAAATTTTATAATTTGTTTTAAATTCAAGTTTTTCAAATGTTTTTATGGATATATAGTATTTTAATAAATTATATATATTTTTATGCATTATTTTTATAACTAATAAAGATGAACTATTTACGTGCCACTAAAAATATCAAATCTTGTATAAAGCATCTTTAGTTGATGTATGCATGTGATATAATTTAAAAATTGCACTTTTTAAATAAAAAGTTTAATTTATTTAAGTTTAATGTTAATTAAATGTTATTGTTTGCAGAGGGTCTGTATGCGACGCGGGAGATGCGGGCGGCCGCCGAGGAGAGAATGAAACTCGTCCTCATGGTCAAGGATGGACAGATCAGCATGGAGCAGGCCTTCGACAAGGTAGTGCAGAAGGGAAAAAAAAATTGTTAAAATTTATTTAAAAAAATTTTATTAACAAAATGAGTTAAAGATCTCAGTGCATAGTTTTTCGATTTTAGGTAATTTAATTTTTTTTAAAAAAAAAAAAAAAGAAAATGAATTAATTAACATGAACACTGAACATGCCTGTTTTACAAGGGGCATTCATACTTTTGAGCAATGAGATTGAAGAATGGAATTTTGTGCCTTAATCCTTTTCTATATATGATCCATGAACCCTAATAATACCATCATTGTACAAGGGTGGGCTGAAAAGTAATGCCTCCATGGCTGTAACTTTTTTATTTTTTAACCGATTTTCAAAATTCTTTTTATATCTGATACTCACATTTCTCCTCTATGTAATGCACTATTCACTTTTTGACATAGTCCCCACGTCAAAAATTCATGCCCCTTAAGGTGCTCGTCGTCAGAACGCAACTCATGCCCCTTAAGGTGCTCTTTCCTCTTTGGGAAGTGGTGAAAGTCGCAAGGTGCAAAGTCTTTCATTTTTGAACTGCAGTTTTTCATCTTTGAACTGTAGGCGCTGCAACCCCCTCTGATGTGTGGCGATCGTGTGCGGACGGGCGTTATCGTGCTGCAGAAAAGGATCCAAAGCTGCCATTCAATCCTCGTGTCGACGACAACCCCGGAATTCCTCTCCGACGGGTTCACCCAACTAGTCACGCGTTGGTACAATGCGTGGAAAGGGATGGGGACTATGTCGAAAAGTGAATAGTGCATTACATAGAGGAGAAATATGAGTATCAGATACAAAAAGAATTTTGAAAATCGGTTAAAAAATAAAGTTACAGCCATGGAGGCATTACTTTTCAGCCCACCCTCGTAGAATTCGTTTCTGGATCGTAGTAGTCAAACATACTTTGACTTTGTCATCTCATCATCGCCGCAGTGGATGATATCTTTCTCTGCTGTGTTTGAAAGAGATGTCAAAAAAAACGAGGGGTCTATAAGCTAGGTGCATGCCGCTAGGAGCGCTAGTGAATGCGCACATGGTGGAGGCTAATTCAACTAGAGTCGGAAGAGAAACGCAATACTAACATTGAGTTAGCTGGTATTTAAGAATTTTAAATTGACACTCAGAATGGAAAATGTGCTTAAATTAGTTTTTTTTTTTTTGTGAAACAATTTTCAGCTCATCTTTTCTAGCTAGTACCATAAAAAAGGTTTTAGAAGTAAGTTGACGATATGGATTCTGTGAACGAAGAAATTTATATCAGTCACAGTGTTATACACCGGATAATGCGTGCCTCAAACAAGAATAAATAAACCAACTTATAAAATCATATTAAAGTGAGTGCTAACAAAATTTCATTGTGACTTAAACAGCGAAATTTGGGAAATATTAAACATCCACTAGAAAGAGACTACTTTTGTTGACCGTGAATTACCGCTGAAAGCGTTGAACTTTTTTGAGAGTCACATTAGATGTCAAACATTGAACTGTTGGAATGTAATCAGGATGACTGGGATGATCGTTTTTTGGGTACCAATGAAATGAGCGCTGCATGCACACAGGTTTGAGGTGAGCATCCATTCCTCACCTGTAATTCTGTTGAACATATTGTTCAATCATAATTAAATTATGGTACTGAATTAATATTTTATTTGATTGAAAACAAATTTTATGCTTTCCGCTTCACAAACTGGATTCATTTCTGCCTCCGTTCAGTTTCAAATGGCCTGGACGGGAAATTGTAGAAATGAATTGTTTTTCTTGCTTTTTTTGGCAGTTTTATACGTATTACCACATCCAACTACACTGCAGTTGTTATTTGACATGTTTAAAATTCATTGATATCCCTACAATTAAGCACAAAAGTAATAACTAATTTATTTTTGCCTTTTGTTTTACCTTGTGCATGCATGTAAACAAAGGAGCTCTCCCGAAGCTAACGCAAGAAACGCTCACCAGAGTCCGAACACTTTGCGCTTGCACCTAGCTTATTTGAAAACATGCTCAAGAAAGTAGACGATTGCCCTTCCTTCATATAAGTTACAGGGTGTCCAACAAAGGACTACCTGATTTTAAGAGTAAATAACTCGATCGATAGAAGAATGAAACAAGTGGTATGTTTATTTCGGAAGCCGTAAGCATCTGATACGAAAGTTTCAAATTTAGTTAGAAATTAGTTACATATGTTGCCGGCGCTGTGCGCTGTAGTCGCAGTACGGAGTCCGAAAAATAGGCTATAAACTATCCTTTGCAAGCAGCCATTGCAATCACATCACAATCGATTCAAAATGTGCACCTATCGAGCAGATGGCGCAAACGAAGAATGAAATTTTCAGTATGCTAAGTACAGCGCCACCCGTCGGCAACATTTATAACTAAATTTGATACTTTCTTATCAGATTTTTACGGCTTTCGAAATAAGCATGCCGCTTGCTTCATTCTTCCATCGATCTCAGTTTCCGAGATATTTGCTCCTAAAATCAGGGAGTCCTTTGTGGACATCCTGGTTATGGCGCAGATATTTTACTCAAAGGTACGAACTTTTCGAACGCCTCTTGTATTTCAATAAATAATTTTTAAAATTGTTTTGGAATTCTCTTGTTTAGCATCGATACACTGTTTTGTGTTGAATAAAAATGAATTTTTCGTAATTTTGCAGATGTGCCAATACGAACCTTTACGCTGGAAAAACAGCGCCCAAGATACTGAGGTAAAGTAACAGAAACTTACTAAAATGGATTTTTAGATTCATTTCCTTTGCCACTGTAAAATTATATAATGGGGTACAGAACATGAAACAACAAAATTATTCCGCTCGGAGTTTTGCTAAGCCAATTGAACCCGTTGCTCTCAACTGAGCCCTACGAATATATAAAGAAAAAAAAACATTTGATGTACTCTTAGTCTTGTCAGATATGTGCATCAACAGGTTTTAACATGCGCATAACGCCATATTTCAATTATTTAAAGTCTTTAGTATTTATTGACACTTTTTCCAATGGATGTTTCTGTTTAGGTTCCAGAGGCTGCATTTTATGATAAATGATAATGACATTTCAGAATCTAATTTAACTCCAGAATTATCCTATTGATTTTGGGCAATTTATTATGACTACCTCAATCAGTGTATCGTTGGTCTACCAATAATAATGACACCCTCGGGGTGTCCCTCAAGGGTCGATTTTATCCCCATTATTATTTAACTTATTCATTAATGATCTCCCATATGCGTTAATGCCAACTTTTCCCATTTTTTACGCTGATGATGGGATTTACTTTATTATTTTCTAACATTAATTTAACAGACCTATTATCATCTATCAATTCGATTCTTCTGATTTTGAAACATTGGGACGACATAAATTCCCTGACTGTAAATATCGATAAAACAAACTTGATGTTTTTTTATCAACGAAACAAGAGAGGCATTCCCGAAGCTCCGTTTGTTCAATATGATAATAATTTAATAAAACCAGTGAATTCTATCAGATATTTGGGTCTAATTCTTTCACATTACCTTACATGGAGTTATCATATAGATCAACTTATATCTAATCTTAATAAAAAACAAGGTATATTTACCCATTATTTACCCCGTAACATACTTTTACTTCTTTACAATTCATGGATTCATTCATCCTTATGTTATGGCATAATCTTTTGGGATTCTCCAACAGCTTTTGATTTAAAACGTATCTTAAAACTCCAAAAATGGTTTCTGAGAATTTTATCCAATACGCCGAAATCATCCTCCATCTCGCATCTATTTGGTGAATTGCACATCCTCACAATCAATCAAATATTCAAGCTGCAAATCTCTTCTTTCATATTTAAAATCATAAACTCCAATTTAATTATAACTACCCCGTTCAACGTAAACTTAAATCAAGATATCCATAGTTATTCAACCAGAACCGCTTCCGACATTCGTTTGCCGTTGTCAAAACGGGGTTATCTTCAGCATTGCGTATCCTACACTGGTTTAAAAATATGGTCGTCTTTGCCCATTGAAATTAGATCTACGGCTTCATATCAGTTATTTCGGAAATTAATAAAAAGGTTTATGCATACTAACGTTCACTTATAGTTTAGCTTAATTATGAGAAATTTGTTTGTTTTTCTCACTTATTAGTTTGTAATTTCACTTATCTTTTTATTGTTCAAGACAATAATTATTACACTTAATTGGTTATCTGATTTTTGAATGATTTTTAAGAATTTTTTTGTGGTAGATTGTCTCAATTCAAATAGTTATCATTTGATCTGTAATTTACTTTCTAATCGATGCCTTGAATTTTTTTAGAATTTTTTTATATATATTTTTTTGAATTTCTTTACTCGATTATTGTATTGTTTAATTAACCTATTATCTACTAATCGAAGTATTTGTATTTACTCTGTATATTTGAACTTTTAACACCTACCAAGTCCCAACTCGTCGGTCATAGACCATACAGGTCTTGGTTGGGTGCCATTGTAATTCTAACACTTAAATAAATAAATAAATAAATAAATAAATAAATAATAAGCCGTAAATTTGGACATTTGATGATATAACAATGGATGGCGTTTCAGTGCGCAGGCTTTCTTTATGTATGGGGTGTTGGCTGACTCTCTAACAAACTGAGCCACTGTGGACATGGAAGCCTGACGTTATCTACGTGTCATTTGCGTTGATTTGCATTTGCCTTCAGTTTGTTTTGGACATAGAATTTGAAGCACCGATAGATGGCCTGAGAAATATCCAGTCACATTCCATGAATTGCAGTCTCCAATTCTGTAAGACGTGACAGCATCGATCCAGTTGGTTTCATGCTTCTTTCGAAATTATCCCACAAAAGCCACGTTGGTCTGAGATCCGATGAGTTGGAGGCCAATTCAGCATGGTAAAGTCTCCGTCATGCCCTTCAGGCCGTCTGCCCATAATGTCGGGGACCGTAATAGAGCTCTGTCCTGTAAGAATTGCTTAACCTATCTTCATTGGGTAAACCGTCAACATAACCAAACAGATGAGTTGACGATATTGAAATTCTTTTAAATGCCCAGGCATTCAATCAAATGGTCTAAGCAATTTCACGGAAATTTGTCCAAATCTGTATCGTAATCTCCTCGAGTTAGTGTAGTAGACATTGCAAGTAAAAGTCGTGCTGTCTTCTCCATATCCGCACTTTACCATCTGTATGGTGTTCAAGCTGCAGACAATCAGGCTTGGTTAGATAACATTAAAGGATAACTCTATTGTCACAGCGAGAGATTAGAGCATCAATAATATTATGGTATAAATTTAAAAATTTTAATTTTAACACTGATTGTGTGAAAAAAAAAAACATTCCGAACGCAATTTCCAATAGCGGAGCGTCCATCTTGAGTGAGGCCATGACGTCAGCGGAGGCATGGTCTTTACTTCAGAGTGTAAGTTAATACATCGCACGAGAGATTAATCATCATCAATTCCTACAAGAATTAATTAATTTTATTAACATAGATGATGATGATTAATCTTTCGTGCGATATATTAATTTACATTGTGAAGTAAAGACCTTGCCTTCATTGATGTCTTGGCTTTAACCAAAAATACGATTGTACGCTAAAAGGTTTGATGGGGCTACTGAATGCCTCTAGCTGAGAAGAGAATAATCAGATTTGTTTAGCACACCAAATTAGAGCTAACCTTAAATACACTTTACGGTCACATATAACAACTTTATTTAAATAGAAAGATTAGCGCATTAATAACATCCTGGAATATTTAAGAAAATTTTAATTCGAATCCTAAATGTGTGAAAACACGGACAGGATAGATGACTAACACTTCACCAAAATTGCCATCTATCCGCAACTTTGTAACGTCATAGTTGTTTAGTGTGGCGGTCAGAATAAAGTGGCCACTAAATGTGTTTGACTAGAACAGTTTCCGAGGTTGTTCGTTATAAAGCAAACGCTAAGTGACACCAATGACAAGGTATACGTTATCAGTAGATAAACAGCTTATCGAAACGTAAATTTAGATTAATGCTTAAGTAGTACTCTAAATAAACATTTATATAAGATCTGGAGCTTATATTATCATAAAAGGTTGATGCTCTCTGAAGGAATAAGACGCTTTACAATTATTATTACGAGTGTATGCGTTCTATATTGTTCTGTATGAAAGTAAACCAGCTTTTAGATTTAAGCCAGGATTTAGTTTCCTGTAACTGTAATTAGTTCCCCGATCGAGAAAATCAGCAAACACGCGTTTAATTTTTGGTTAGCTGTTGTTGAATCGCAATTTTTCCCAGTTCGTTCTCCTCGGATCAAGTGTCCGAATCCATGAAAAATGTGCTGGAATTAGATTTGACATTTATAGGCTGTCGACTGGTCGGATGCTTAATGATAATTAATACGCAGAGGGAGGGGGTTAGAGTTTCGAAGGTAGGGGGAATTAACGCATATTTGTACAGTTTGCATTTTGGAATAACGGGATTAATTAAAGGTATGTGCGGGGGGTAGGGGTGGGCGAATGCTCAATGAGCAAAATAGCCGCTTTGTTGCTTGTGTGTGTTTGTGTGTGTGTGTGTGTGTTTGTGTGTGAGGAGATATGGCAATTGGCAGACGGACGTATTTCTAAGGGATTATCGATTAATTTGGCATTTGAAATTGTGTTTTCGAGAGGGAGGGAGGTATTTTCTAAAAGATGCTATGATTTGTGTTGTGGCGTGTTCAAACTGGGTTGTTAATAATCCAATCGACTTAACGCCCGTCAAAAATGACAGCTGCTAAATGAATTAGTTCTTTTGCCTTTCGTTTCAACCCATTGTCTGCATATTGTGAATTATACAGTCCTGCGTAGACATTAGATTTCGTTATTTATTTGTGAATTTCAGTTTACATTGTTCTCCTTTACGAAGCGGTTGAGGGCTTTGAATAGAATAATGGGAATTAAAGAGTGAATACATTTAGTAATGGGCGAACCTAATCCTTGGAGTGATTTAAACCTGAAGTATTGGTTGTTTGAACTAGTATTGAGTTTGTGAATATTATTTAGAAGGAATTTTCTAGAAAATAATAGAGGAGGTTGATATTTTATTTGGTTTGGATTTTCATTAGCCTTGCGGATTGCTTCGTGGCGCTTTTCTCTTTTTCTCACGAGGAAGGGGATCTCATCAGAAATATTGGAGACGTGACATTGAAACGTAATTGACTAAAAAAAATTAGCATTTCATCCACATTAAAGAGCTAGTTTTAAGGTCATTGATTAAAGAGCTAGTTTTAAGGTGGCATTGCAGATTATTTTTTTTAGTAAGGTATTTCAATGACAGTAGTTCTGCTGAGAATAAAATTGCAGGGTCGCTGAGCATTCGTGGAGCATTCTGTTGTTCAAATCTTAAGCTTATCTGTATATTTGGCCAACCAAAAATAATAGCAAGAAGTTGTAGATACTTACTTAACCAGGAAATTGAAAGAGAGAGAGAGAGAGAGAGAGAGAGAGAGAGAGAGAGAGAGAGAGA
>JAHWFO010026864.1:786701-821194 GCA_023313115.1 Rhysida immarginata
AGAGAGAGAGAGAGAGAGAGAGAGAGAGAGAGAGAGAGAGAGAGAGAGACTTGAAGAAAAATAATCTTAGGTTTTTTTCATTCGTATGCAACCATAATCAGTGCGGGTCTGGAATCTGAGAATCGAACAGTGATTATAGTATAATACACTATCTACCAAAGTAATTGGGCACCCCCCTGGCAGTATATTAATGGATTCGCACGACGATTGTGTTTCACATACTAGGATGTTGGACCACTGGTGCTTGTTCATGGTATCCTGAACTCAGTCATACCGTCACATTTTGGACAATGAAGTGCTGTGATTGGCTTATACAGAGCTCCTACCTCGGTCCCCAATGGGCATGTTTTTGACGAGTTAGAATAGCGGATAAAGTCTCGGGAGCGGCGGACAACTTTCATTTTCCTCTAATGTGAGATTTTGCAAGAGGAATGGCGGAATTCTAATGGATATCTTCACAACTTAGTTTCGAGGATGGGTTACCAGGTTGTGACAGTTCAAAAATCCCAGACATTTTCCTTGTGATATTTAATTTTCAAATTAAAGACTCATATCAATATCGTATTTGGGCATTTTTCTACAGGGTGCGGCAGGAATTTGAGAACACATAAGTATGACGTAATAGTCAATGTATCATACTATTTAACAATTCCGAAACGAGGCAGATAAACATGGCGGATCTAAAGATAACCCAGCAAACGAAGCGACATGCTGTCATCGTCTCCTTGGCTGCACGACACTCCGACTTCGAGATTACTGCATTCCTGAAAGTCGCCCGTTCGTTCGTGTTCAAAGTTCGGGGAGAACTGGACGCTGCCAGTGGTGATGTGCCAACCGTTTCACAGATGAAACGACATTGTTGGCGCTCGAACCGTATCAAGAGCCGAAATTCATCCGTTGTGTCCAAGCTGCAATCGATAAGGACCCAGGTAAGTACATAAGGGCACTCGGGAGGGAGCTGCAGGTTACACCGATGTGTTGGCAAGAGTTGTGAAGCCCTGGATTACTGCTGTAGCTCGTGCTGGGCCGTATGTTTTTCAACAGGAATTTGCTCCAAGTCATAAGGCCGACAGCACCCAAGCATTGATGACCACGAATCTTCACGACCACATCCCTCCCAATATGTGGTCCTGCAGCTCCCCTGATCTCAATCCTTTGGACTATTACTTCTTGGGCGAGTCCAACAAACATCCACACAACACCACTGAAGCTTTTGTGGAGGCAACGGCAGAAATCCAGAAGACCCACCTCATTGCTGCCTGCCAGCGGTTCTGACAGCGTGTGGAGGCTGTCATTGCGGTGGACGGTGGTTTTATTAAATAACAATATGTATTTTGTAGTCATTTGTACAAAAATGTAAATTGTATTAAAGACGCTGTGGTATCTTAAGTGCCCGCTCCTTTTACCTGTGGACGTCGTTTTGTTCTCAAATACCTGCCGCACCCTGTATATTCTCGTTAAGTTTCATGTTGATAGATGGCAGCACTACGCAGGCGCAAACGCTTACGCGCCAACAGAATCTTCACATTGCGATTTTTTACTGCTACGCTTATAACCAGTGTTGCTAATAGTAGAGGATGGTTTCCACTAACACCTTGAAGGAAATTACTACAGTTACTAGAATTCTACCACAGAGTAAGGAATTCCTTCCCTACTCTGTGATTCTACTAACTCTCTGTCCCCCAGTGATCCCGCAGCAAATAACTTTTGGCGGTAACCGGTGCTGTCTTTAACTACTCAAGTTCGTTAAAGTCCACCGTTTTCTGAGTACGAAAATTCTATCTACTCGTAAATATGTGTTTCTGTAGTGCTAACTGTAGGGAATTAATGGTATTTTAACTCCATAACAATTAAAATCCAGAATATCTCTAACCATATACATGTAATTCAACTTCGACAAAATTGATGAATGTAAGATCGTACATTTTGCTGATGATGCAAGAACCTTGAAACTTAAGAAATTATCTAGAGAGCTCCAGATAGATTACTGAATAATGACAAAGGTCATATCAAACTATCACAATGGCATAGTTTTCTTAAATTTATTGAATAAGTTTTGTAGATGAGGCTTCTTGCTCCAGTGAAAATGGCGGGATGTAGTCGCTTCATGAAGTAACTGGCGGAAAGTCGAATTGATGACAGTTAAATAAATTAAATTCGTATTTTGTGAGCTCATAAATAATTTTAATAGATTGCGTCGATTTAAGTCGCATTATGAAGTACTGCTTCTGATCTTCTTATACATGTATTTCGGGATGTATAACGCAGGGCCGTAGCCAGGACGTTATCTTGGGGGGGAGGGGTCGATTTTCAAATATTCCGGACCCTTTTTCAAAAATTCCACTGAGTCGGACCTTTTCCCATATTTGGAAGGGGCCCCCCCCGGGCCCCCCCCCCCCCTGACTACGGGCCTGTAACGTATATAAATTCGTTTTCCATCAGGTTGAACTTCATTAGCTTAAATTGGAATGTGATAAAGAATTGCTTTAAGCTGTGAAAGAATTGAAGAATGCGATGTAGATTCGTTTCAGAACTAGAAAGGCATTCGGACAGGAATTTTGCTGGGTTTTTTTGCAAAGGAAAAACGAGTTAAACTCTTCCGGTAATCAGTTTTTTTTATTTCTCGATCATTTGTAAACAAAAGACGTATATAACACTAATCTTAACCTTTTATCAAGATGAAGGGGGTGAGATCCAATGACGTCTGTATTACAGTGTCGCGAATTCAAATTAGACAAATGGGTCAAAAAAAAATATTTAAACTTCTGGACTTCCTCGTTCGTAAGGAAAAAATAAGTAGATAGCCTCCTTCATTTCCCTGCTTGTTCTAGAACTTTGGAAAGTCGTTCCTTGGAAAAGAATACAAAGCAATGAAGTTTTTTCCCCATTTCCCGTTCCTTAAACACTTTCCTAAAAAAAGATGATTGCATGTTGATGTTCTTCTTTTATTGCGTAGGTTTTATACATGAAAGAGGTAGAACCTTGTAATTCTTCCCTGTTTTATAGCGATAGAGAAATGAACGGTCAGAATTCCTTTCTTAATGCGAGATTAATATTTTTTTAAGATTGACATATTAATATTAACCTGTTTTTCTCAGGAATTGATTCGAATACGGGGATTTCCAAAAGGGTGAAAGTACTTCCTACCGAGACGGACTTACGATGTCCGCTTTCCTTTCCTTAAGCGTTCGTTTTAGTTTTTCCTGCCTACCTTTTTCTCCCACTACATAACATCATAAAAAATGCCACGTGCCAGAATCTAGGATGGGGCTCATTTTTTGACGCATTTGTTAACCTTGAAGATCTTAATATCAATGTCTGTAGGTAAATGTATTTCCAAACTGGAACGGTCATTAGCTTCTGTTGTTGGGTATTTTCTGGAGTTTCTCTCGACGGACTTTTCATTAAATTTAGATGCTTTAATTGTTAAGTAAATTTTGAATGAAGATTTTTGACCTTTTATTATTCCAGATAATTGGTCCTCAGACTGACATATTGCATAGATGTTGGTTTCTTTTATATTTCTTCAAAAAATGAAAAATAAAAAGCCAAAAAAAGAAAACGAATGTTGCTTGTTATTTATTCTACATAAATCGGCCAACGAACAATAATTTTTTTATTAATATAGTGCTGGACCTCATTTCCTCTTTCGAATCACTTTTTCCAATCTCGTACATTCTGTTAAGGATTCAAATCCGGAAGATTTTAGAAGTCGCTGGAAGCACTCCTGAACACTTTTTGCAATTGCTGTTTAATACATCGATTGTCACTCCCGCACTGATACTTAAGTATTCAAAAAATGGCGATAATTCATCGTGCACAAAGATGTGGTGTTTAATAACACGACAATTGTTAATGTCGTCTGTGAAGCATCTTTATCTTTCTTTAAAAATGTAACATTGCAGGATGCAGGTGATCCACTATAATATTATGTAAACATTCTGGGTTCACACGCGACTTTCTAGCAATAACGGTGAACGTATGCCAAACAAACGAAACGTATCCTCGACCGTGGTGCTTCCTCTAGACACTTTGAGTATGCCCACCACATCTTCTGTCCAACATTGGAAGTGAGCCGTTTCACCATTTGCTCAACCTTTATTATTCAAAAAAAAAAGTCGTTTCTGTTCTGCTTTGAAATCGGATGTTGCTTGTGATTATTACGCCAATTCCTTTCAGTTTTCTGGCCTTAAATTTCTGTTCAGAAGTCTTTGTCCTCGGTCTGTCATAACATAATTTATCGAGGACAATGAGTTCTTTTAGATCGGCAGTGCATTTAGCCTCATGCATTAAACACCTTAAAGTCTCACATTTTGAAATTTCCGTCATTTCGCCAGTTTTTGAATTCGCGACTGCACCAAGCTTGCCATCCACAAGGATCTCCTTTCTAAGCTCGTTTCTTCCTTGTCAGAATGATACTGTAGATTATTGAACTACAATACTTTTAAATAATTGCACAGGCTATGTGGTTATGTTGGTAATTAATGATCGTTCTATAATTTGTATCGAGGTTCTAATTCAGTAGGTAGTATGTATATAAGTAAAAGCAAGGTACTTGAGAATGCATGGTACTGTATTACTATAACGATGTTAATTAAAAGCATGGTTACTGTATTCGCGAAGTCGATTCGTTCGCGAAAACTTAAACCCGGATAATGTTTACTTAACCACCATTTTTGCCATGTTCCCGAATAGATAGGAGGACGTGTGCCTGTTATAACTTTTACTTAATTTTTGATGCTCTATCCGAATCCGAAGTCAGAATCAAAAAATTCGAAAAAAAATTGGCAAAGGAACGATTGACTTCGCAACATGTAAGTTTACTCATACGTTTTAAACATCGTTGACCAGCTAAGTATAAGTTTACTCACACTATAGTAACATAAACGAAATTAAAAAAAAAAAGAGGAAATAATGGATTCAACATATGTTTGTTCTCTTATACAACTGTCTTCCTCCTTGTTTGCAGAGTGAATTTAAAAAAATAATTAAAGACGTAAAAAAAAACCCAAAAAAAACCCACTAAACCTGAAAGCTGAGATTTCACTGTGGTGATGACCTCCTTGAAGATCTACTTTTAAAGAATACGTCAAAACATGTGTTGAAAAGGTTATTCTAAAGAATTTTTATTTATTACATCTCATTTAATTTAGAAAATGAGCTTGTGATACTTGATAAGCTGGTTGGAACTCCTAAACTTCAGACTTGAATCTAAATGCAGGTCATCCTTTAAATTAAAAAGGGAAATTAAACTTTTTTTTTATAATTATAGTGAGGAACAAATGAGAAAGATGCCATGATTTAATTTCAAATTAGTGTACAACTACTTAATAATAATGTAAATTACATAGTAATAAGTTTTTAATTACATATGTTGAATGAAAACACTAATTTAGTTTGTTTAATTAGGTTTGGTGTATTTATGGTGTTTTATTGAACTAATGTTATCCAACATCTGGTGAAGAGTATGCTCTTGTAATGTTATCCAACATCTGTTAGTTTCTTTTTGTTCTATCTGAACTACTTTATAATGTGCAGCCCTCTTATAATGCGGTTTCCTTATAACGCGGAACAAAACTTCCGACAGTCTTTCTTTAATGATACTCTTATAACTTACCGTGTATTGCTTAATTAGATTAATTGTAAGCAGTCTTCCTAAAGGATTGTATAAAGTAGAGTGGCTTTATCAGTTCTCCATTTATAATTGAAATTTAAATACATATTTGAAGAGATTTTCTTCAGTGTTATACGAACTGGCCTGCCAAAAAAACTTTTAAGCTACAAGAATTCTATTGGAATTACACTCAATTTTGGATAATGGACTTTTCCTAGAAATTTTCTTTAATTGTGAGCAGAAGTTTGGTGCTATCAGAGAACTTGGTGACGCTTTTCTCAGTTATTAAAAAGATTATTAATATTATTCTACTAAAAGAACTTGCACTTTTAGTCACTCATCTTCTGCGTATTATGTTTCTCTTTTGATTCTTCGCCGTTTAGAATGTACTAGGAGTGTAGAACTTTTCCCATGACAGATGTTTTTGGTATTGAGTGTTTTTATGTGTAAATCTCGATGAGTATTTAGTATGGAGTTGGCGGAAGGGTTCCTTTCTTCCTGAGTAAGATTTCTTATTCAAAAAGGGTGATCCTCTATCGCTTCTCATGACTATCGTTTTTCAGTTGCGTTATCTGAACCGTTAAAGACGTGGATTCAAATCGGTGCGATTCTTGTGTGGAAGGAACGTGTATATAATGAATCTTGATATGGTAGGTAAATAATTTTTGGGGAAAATGCAGACAGACTGTTCCTTTTAAGACTTTATAGCAATAAGGAACTCAATTATTTTGATTTTCGATCATAATTATCAAGAGATTCACATGTTAGAAATGCCAAGCAGGCGAACGTCAGCAGACGTCGTCCAATGGTGATCAGTCTTAGCATGGCGATCTTTGATTTTTTTTAACGTGGATTTCTTAATTAAGATTTAAAAGTAAACTGATTTATTTAATTAATAACTGGAGATTATGTATTAAATTTTATTAACTTCAAAGCATGATTGGTAAAGGGTTCGCCTGCATAGTTCGAGACAGTTACGAAACGTTTATCTGCACTTTCACCATTATCCTTAGTGTTTATATTGTAGAATTTTCTTCCTGAAGATTTTTTTTTTATAATTTGGTTACTTAGCTGCACGTGACTTGCTATCCAATTGCGTTTAAAGACACTCGCCATCTGTTATTGCTTAAATTTACTTGGAAAGATTGCGCATACACAATAGTGTAGTTGTCCTGATATTTCCTCGGAAGATCTTATTCGTGGAAGTATGATTTTTTTTAAATTACGCTCGTGCATGGTTGGTCACCTTAAGTGGCCACCTGTTGCCATGCTTAGAACAAAGATTTCGCTTTCTATTTTTAATCTTCTAATGGCAGCGATGATGCTTTTTGTTTACTATGTAACATTTATTTGTTGTTGTTTTGTCTTTTTTTTTTTAATTATTTCTTTAAAGCTAAGCTTTATTATTATTTTTAATGAGTCATTTCCTGTTTGAATTTTGTTCGTCATTAAACTTCCTGCCCGTTATCGAATCCCTGTGTTGTTCTGGCGCGTGGGTGGTGCACCTGTTGAAAGGTTCAAATTCATTTAAAATATGATACGGCTTTTGTTCTCGGTCATACTGAGCGATCTGAGAGTTCGTACGGGTGGGTAATTAATGTGTAATCATATCAAACAGGCGAAACAAACAAGACCTTTGCTCTTCCTCTCCGCTTTCTTAAGATCTTTATATAATAAACTCGTGTATAGCATTTGGTTGCATTTGAGTCTTTCTGTTTTTCTCAATTCATCCATCTATCCAAAGGTCGTGGCTATGGAAGCGGAGTCGAAAGGACCAATTTGCGGAGTATTATCCAAAAGTCAGAATTTTGTACAAATGAAATGTGATCAAATGATAAAATGTACAACAAAATAAAAAATATTTCAAATTTCTGCTATAAAAAATAAAGACCCAGGAGACGTGACAGATCTTGAATATACACGGCAGTCGCGAGTATTGGAATTATTAATATGTTCGCAGTTTTGGTTTATTCTAAGGAAATTCTAGTACAAGTTACTTATTTTTGTGCAGAAAATAATAAAATGTCACCAAGAGTAAATGTCACCAATTTGGAGTAAATTTTCAAGATTTCTCATCAACGACATTCTTTGCTGTAATATTTTTGTATTAAAATTTAGTTTATAATCGCCATTACTTTTTCAGCTTATTCTGTAATTTCGGAGATATAAACTTATATACCATTTTTACATTCACCTTTTCCAAATCCTGACTTTAGAATCATATTGTGCATTTGTTTATTCAGGGTGTTAACAAATACGCGAGAAATCTTTGGAGAAATGACAACTTAGAAATACGTGTCATAGAATACATATCATACTACTAGAGTGATAAGGTGCGTACACGGTTGTTTTATCGCACCATATGCAAATATCTTCATTACACGTTTGGCAAAACGAGGACCTGTTGCTGTGCCAATTCCTCTTGGACAAGCACCGACCGATGTCCAGGGGCATTGTCATGATGTAGCAATAGCCAATTCGTGTTATGCCATTTAGTCATCTGAAAGGTTTCATTAGCTGATTTGCTTAATTTTGGCAGAACTTGTTCGCTTGCTTCTCAAAATGTGACATTCTCGAGTTTACCGCTCGCCTTCCACTGCCCTTCAAAACAGAGAATGTACCTAGTTCTATTTACTAAATAAGCACCCAACTAACTCTCGCTGGAACGAGAAAGGAATTAATAAGATATTATCAAGTTACGCTATGCGCAGAGTTCACGAACTTAATGACTCTAGAGGAATAAACATGCGGTCTGTTTTGCTTAGTATTATTTAGTTATATATTACTAGTTAATACATGCTATTTACAGGTAGAGCTGGAAATGGTTATTATGAACTCTAATACAGGCCTCCAAGCAGTTTCCACAAGACGGCATATATTCTCTGAAATGTCTTGTTTTGTGGATAAGCATCTGTTATGAAGTACAGCATGACTTTGCTTCATTCGCAAAGCATTAGCACATCCTTACTTAAGACGCGTAAAGTGTGATCAAAAAGTTACGGACAATGTTTCACGTTCTAATTTACATGTCTTTCATATCTATAGAAATCAGAAATAGTTAATATAAATAGAAAAGTACCCTACTGAACTCTTGTATACTTCATATCGATGCAGTATGGTTGCTCATCAGAGCTCAGTGAATTCCAACATGGAATCATTCATAGGATGTCACTTATTAAAGAAGTCTATATGCGAAATTTCTGTCATTCTGAACGAAACTTTTCGAAAAGTGCTATTTTCCGGCATAATTTTCGTTTTGTTTTAATAACTATATTCTGCAGCGTTTCGTTTTATTTTAAAAAATTTGAATCCTAATTAAAAAGAGTTTTTGACGATTTTTAATAAATGCTCCTGAAGATAAGAAAAGTTTAAAGGATATTGAAAGAAACTGTTTTTGTAAATGGAGATCTATTTATTGAAAGTTTATTATAATTCGATCTTTCTTTTCCTCTCTCTCTCTTTCTCTTTTAAGTTGAGTATTTTAATTGCTCCCACCGCTCTCTTATGATATTTTTTTCTGTGCCCCTGTAATCTAATCCGTTGACAGTTATCCAACTGCGTTTGCCCGACTTGATCTCTCGGTGTGTAATAGCAAAACCGTTTCTAATTCTCCCGAGGAAATGGGCGATTCAGATGGCAAAACAGGAATTCGCATAAAAGTGTTTGGAGCTCTTTTGCTCTTTGTTTTGCTCCCCATAATAAAATCAAGCGAGTGTGATGCTGTCTTTCCTGTAAGTGTGTGTGTTTGGAGGAGGGGATGAAATGGAAACAAAGGAAGGAAGGAAACGATATTATAAGCAAAAAAATTACTCACGAGATTTTACTTAAACGTTTTAGTTTCGATTTTCTTTTCAGGTTCTTGTAATTAGAGAGGTGTTTTTTTAAGTGGTTCCGTTGGGTGCATGTTGAAGGCCCCAGTTTGCTTTCAGAGAGGAAGAAATACGACACACAGTTAAAAATAGACTTGTTGACTGTTTTAGAACTTATTAGAAGGGCACACACAAAACGTTATTAGACGGATATCAGAAAATGAATGAAAACTTAGCAGAATTTTGCTTATCTGTTGCCAACGATCGTATGATTTAAATTCGAATTTATAAATGATCTCTGAATGTTTTCGTACGCTTCATAACTTAGCAGCATTGTCGTCCATGGTGGGCAGCTCGACACTGTCATCGAAGGAATTTAGTTCTCTTCACCGAAAACAAAATAATCAGCTAGAAATTTTAAGCAGTTGCAGTTACAGACGTTCATTAGTTTTGAATGAAGAAAAAAAAATTGTTATTTGGTAAGTTCAAAATCGTTTAAACCCTGAATTTTCAATAGTTACCGAAGAACTGCAGACACTGACCATTGAATTAGAAACATATGTTTAATATTTTATTGGACCCCCTCTTTACGCTCGTAGTCCAAAAACAGCATGGTTGGTCACAAGGCGCTGAAGCACTTGTAAATCAATGGAAGACCTGCATTTAACAGAAATTCCTTTAGTTCTCGTAGAAGATTTGTTGGAAGAGGATCTTGCTTGTTAGATATGTCGTTTAAGCATGTTCCAAACATTCTCTGTTGGGTAGAGTCTGAGTTCTGCGGCGGCTAGGAAAAATAACGGATGCCATTGCTGGAGCAACCGTGCACGAGGAGGAACATACACGACCTTTCATGAATATCAGTTCCATATCAGCAGAAGCTCCATACCATGACACCACCGCGAAAACTTTGAGTTGACATCCAGTTTCGTGACACCACCGCGAAAACTTTGAGTTGACAAGGCATGCTGCATCCAGTTTCGTGGAGCTTCTGCCAAACCTTCTGCCTACAGTCGGTACTAAATTACTTTTATCGTGATTTGTCATAACACATACTTCAAGTAGACAAACCACCACTGTGTTCAATCACCGCGTTCCAGTCACCACTGTAGATGAACTTTTCTGTTCTTGCAGAAATCAAGAGTTTTTGTACAGGCATGAGATTGCCGATTTGGATCGGCTTCAGTTCTAGCCAAAGACATTGGTTCAGTGGTTGAATACTCTGTAGAAAGCACATTTCAAGAATCCAGTCGGCTGCTTCGTTGTTTCAATCCTGGACCTAGCTAGACAAGCACCAACCCAGTGAGCATAAGGCGTTGGATATATGTTGGCTTTTTGTTGGAACTATTGGCCAGGTTGGAAGGTTGTTAGCAGGTAGGGCTAATGATGGCCCTACTTTGGGTCTAAATGTCTCTCATGACCATTGTTGCCAGTTGGCGCGCTCCAATTGTAGGTCCAACATCTTGTCAACTTATACCCAACATATGTGCTCATTGAAAATAATGAGTCAGTTTTCGAAGTTACTTAGGTTCTTCTTTTTCCAAGTTCTATGATTCGACGCGCCCAACTCCTCCTTAAATTAGTACACGCTTGAATCACATGATCTCAAGCTATTTTGCATAAAAACGGATTAAAATAAATTTACCCTTGTTTTACACACTTTTCTAGCTCTTTGGCCAAAATTTTTCAAATCATGTTCTTATGTCAAAGACTGGGAAGTCGTGCTTGGCGGCGCGGAGGCGCAAGCCCTAAATTTTTGGGATGAACTCGTAAGTCTTAATTTCAGTCTCTTAATATCCTAGATGTAGATCGCCATAAAATCCTTATTCGCTAAATCAAATCGGTTTTTATTATGTATATTGGTTAAGATCCCAGTCTATGAATAAAAAGAATAAGAGCGTTTTTTACGGTTTGTTGAATTTTTATCACCCACTTTAAATTCAGGTTCGTGTGCAGAATTAACTCCAAATGACGTCTCCTTTAAATTGTTCAGACCGTTTTCTTAACTTTTTTTTGTAATGAGTTTTCAGGAAGCGTGAAAACTTTGAGACAATAATAGCTCATTTCTCTGCTGCAGTTTGTTTGAAATCCTCTTATTAAATAAACGCTCTTTTGCAACAACTTTCGTCTAATAATTTTTGACAGTGCGCAACGTTTAATTTCTTCGCTGAATTACTACTGTCTTTGCTTCTTTTTTTAATGAGACGGTAATTTCCTAGCCCCTGGAATCCCTTATTCAAGAAAGCGGCTTAAGATGTATCGGAAGCCCGTCCTGGTCGCTTGTTGGTTGGGTTCTTGGCGCCCGGAATTTCTGATGTTGAACATCTGTTCCGCTCGGATTAAGTAGAAGAATCGGGGAGGAGGAGCGCTTCTACCTCGAAAACGGGAACATTTAGGATTTTTGCTTCCAGTGTCAAGAACGGTTAAGAGGCAATCGTATCCTTTATTAATGCCCCAGCTCAACATTCGGAGTCTTCATCCGTTAACAAAAGGCAATGTAGAAAGTAAGTTGTGAGCCGATTCCTTTTTCTTAAAGTTCTGTGAAATAAAGCTAAACACTCGGGGTAAGTACCCATAAAATTTTGTTATAAATTTTGGTCTTATTAATATATTGATTAAACAACGACCATCTGAGTTAGCATCAAAGTTTTGTTTTATTCTGAGAAAAACTTAAAAAGAGTTTTAAATAACTGTTGCCAATTAGAACGAATTTCTTAAGGTCTCCAATTTGTGGTCAGTGACTGTGATGGGCTTTGAGGAAAAGATGTGGCTTAAATTGCTTTGAAGAAGGATTTTGTTTCTACAAGAATTGTAGCCACATTATTATAATCACTAACAACCAGGATCCATAAGTCGGTGATATACAGCGACATGCAGGCTTCATTGCGTTCGACAGCTACTGAAGGGTGCGTGATGGAGGATCCATGAGGCGAATATGGCGGTCGAGACGATCTCCAAAGCTGCTCGATGGGATTTCGATCTGGTGAATTAGGGGATAGAGAAATGCTTGGAAGTATTGGTCGTGCTATTCCAACCATTCCTGGACAATTCTGGTGGAATATTCCATCCGCCCCAGGGAAGACAGACAGTCAGCCTGTATGAGCGTACATGACCCGCACCCAAATCGGGTGAAAGTGCCTTTCAGGGATATCAGTAGACCTAGACAATACTAAGAAAATACATAACAAAGCCACCACCAATTTTGTTCTTCCGACAGTGATTGTAGGGTGATTCTTTTCCCGCTGAATACGGCGTCCATCCACTCGATGGAGCAGTAACCGTAATTGATTGGAGAATTCATCCCTTTGCCAATCAGGAGAGGTCAAATTCCTGTAATGCAATGCAAATGCCGTTTCTGCTGATGCACCTTTGAAAGCATCTGCTTCGCGATCCCATATGCAATTGTGTTCCCTAAATTGTCTCTGTCGATATTTAAATAAAGAGAACGAAACTGTGGATAATATACCAAGAAAGAAGACACACAACTTCTTGTCCACATGTTATGTTAGCGGTATCTTGGATATACATTTTGACCATACTGTGGTCATCATTTTGTTTGACAGCCTCTTTATTCATTTGGACGGTAAGTTGTTCAATTGTTGTCTGTCGGTTGTGTTGCATCCCGGACATGCTCCTGTTCCAGCATCAGATGAACATGAGACAGTGGAAATTGCTTTACGCGCCAGTAGGCGCATTAACGTTAGGGAACTTTCTGAAATGTTGAGCATGTTCTGTTTGACGCTGACATAGAGTTTCTGTTACGCAATGGTTCCGCCAACAATCGCAGGGATTTTACCAGATGGGAATCTATAGATTATTGTACCACCGGGGCTCCTGGATTAATCTTCATGGAGATTTCTTATAAATTCTTTTAATTAAAGTTGCTTCCCAGCCTCTAAATTACGCTTTCTATTGAAGAGTCCCGTATAACTATAGCTCTGTGCTATTGCTGACAGCTTTTAGCAGAGGTTTTACGTTGAGTATGTCATTAAAAATTGCCCGATTTTGGGAGGCCTATGTAAGAGTTCTTTCCGACGCCAAGTATAAAGTGGGTACAAGCAAATGATTAGACATTTCGAAATCTGTAATGTTCTCAATAAAAATAGGAAAAACTCCAATACCGGCAACTTTGAATGAACCAGGCCTTTCCAGAATTAGTAGCGAAAGTGAAGCTTCTCATCTCTGGAGGATATCCCAAAATGCAGAAGTCTTCATTTAAGAGTCTTCTGATCTATAGTGCGCAACATCATCGCTCAAAATCTCGCCGTGTATGGACAGAACATGATCCTTGTACGGGTTCATCAGGACAAAGCTTCAGATCACTTAATGAAGTAAACTGTCTTTTAACAAAAAGGAATTGGCATTGGAAATGGCCATTTCCAAATATTCCTGTAAAATCACCTTGGATTTTTACGATCAGGCTCTTAAAAATGGGCCCTTGGAAGTAGGCGACCATGTATTTTGACCTGTCTTTAGTTAACTTGTCGAGAAGAGCCGGAGGAGATCAACATGAATGTTTACAATGTAATCTCTTGGATTGTAAATTGCGATGCAGGGCGATTGTTCGCAACCAGATGGAACACGATCGTAGATGGCCCCTAGGGGTTTCGTAATGTTTCGACAGTTCGCTATTGTTCGGTTGTAAGGTGCTCACCTCTATGTAATTAAATTATGTAATGGTATTTTACATACATAGAGGAGACTAAAAAAACATAAATAAAATTCATGTTTACAAAAAAAAATAATGCTAGTGCTGTTGTTTTAAAGGCGACCTTTTTTTTTTTTAAATTGCTGCTGAGGAATGCCGACAGATGGATCGCCTGGTAAGTGGACCGAGTAGTGCGTGACGGACTTTTACCTGTTGACCACCAGGTGGCCTTGGCTGTTACGTGGCCGGAAAATTGCGTCTGCCGCGCTTTTGTTCCCCTCCCGAAATGCCATTAGTTTTCCCGGCATTTCCAGATTTTTCACCGCGACGAAGCAGCGGCGGACAATAATGGCTCCGTAATTGTCTCTTCATTGTGATAGAATGTTTTTTTTAGGATGACTGCTTCGAATTCCTTCGCTTGTTTTTGTCTAGTTTGTTTATTTATTTTTTATCGTTTTGGTTAATGATAAACAAATTACTCCAGAGGGTTGACTGAGGGTTGACAGATTTATGTTGTTGTTGTTTTTTTTTTTGTGTTTTTAATGCAATCATGGGGGGGGGGTGCTTAAATTGAGTCGACATGCTCACATTCCTTTATAATTGCCTTGAGTGTGCGTGTTTGTGTGTGTAAGTAATTTTGGTGAGATGTTCGCATTTAAGTTGTGTCTATTTAAGTAAAAAAATTTATTTTTATAATTCCTCTTTCAATTGGTTGGTGTAAGGATACTTCGTATAGAGATATTCAGGTCATATCAGTAGTCTACCTTTAATCGTTTCTATTTCCTCTTTTATCTTTTCGGTGTCGAAGATATTAAATACGTATTAAATAACCATTGGATCTATTCGAAATTTAACCTAGTAGGGGATTAGCCTACTGAGGCTTTCCTTGGTTTCCAAGCTTGTTAGTAAAGGGACAAACTCTAACATCCATCCCCTCAGCGGGATTCGAACCCGCTAATCGCTGGTCTCGAGAACAAGGCCTACGCCTTAGCGCTCTCGGCAACCAAAATGCTGAACTAATTTCTGAAATCTGTTGTGGGCATCACAATACTCCCTTGTACGAAACTATTGAATGCTTTTTTTTAGGAAAAAATTCTCATTAGTATTCTTGACACACGAATTTCCGTCTCTCTCTTTGTTGACTAAAAACTCCAAATGTTGAAACAAATTTTGACAGCCGTTTTGATACTTCAAATTTAGTTCTTCAAATAATAGTACTTTAAACTCTGACGTCACAAACTGCTCCTTGCAATCAAAACTCCATAGATATGAAAGGAAATCAGTTGGGGAAACGACCAAAACAGATGTTTGGCCCAGCCAATTGCAATCAAAATGCGAGGTGCACAACTACATGTTACAACAGTCCTAAATACAAAATTTCAACATTCTACGCGTAACCGTTTTTGAGAAATGCGAGATACACATACACACACACACACATACGTACGTACGTACAGAGGTCACGACGAAACACGTCAATATGGATTCAGGGATGGTCAAAATGTATAATTCCGTTGAAATCTGAAAACCAAAATTTTTCGCGATTACAATATTTCCTTTACTTCGTACAAGGAAGTAAAAATGATGAGGTTTCACTTAACACACCACATTTGATTACGTGAATGAGGTTTGCTAATTCTTTGCTAAAGCAGTTCCAGTAGCGACAATTCCACTATGACGTAAGGTCTAAACCGATTTTGAATCTGACAAGTGGCATTTTTTTTCCTTTACAAAAATAACGAACTTTTAGAATGTCTATAATGCTTGACTACCTATGTTTTTGGCGCTGAGCTTGAAATGATGGCTACGATCTTGGTCGGATGAAACTCTGAAGTTCGGCGTGAAGGTCTATGGGGCATGCTTGTTAAGCGTCAGTGGTTGTATAGCTGATGGATTTCTGTATTTTTCCAAACATGAACTCTTTAGTTTCAGATTTTCAGTCTGCTAATCCGTGTCCCTGAAAGAACATTCACAAAAAAAAGATTCATTAATTGTACAATAAAAATGTGTAGCCACGTGCGATAATTAATTACCATGCACCTCATGCTAATAGATATGCAAGCAAAAGTTCTTTTTTATGAAAAGCAGAAAAATGGGGCGCTATGAAAATGAACTCTCAGCAAAAAGGGGTTTTCAACACTGCAAAGACCACAACAACGGCGTTAAGAAGAAACTGTAAAACACTTCGTTGAAGAAGGCAGATCGCGACAGCTTGTTTGGTAAATAATTAGGAGATTTGAAGCTTCAACTGCAAGTTATTATAAGAAATTACCTACTCGGCCTCCCGCAAAATCATCGAAGAAACAAGTCGGGTGCTTATGTCAAGAACCCGAACTTGAGTGTTCGTCGTATAACCTCACTTAAAGAAATCGACTGTAAGTGACATCAAAGACCATAAGTTGGGATTCCAGCCAAGGTTAAGAGAGCCACTCTTAAATACACGAGGTTATTTAAACATAACTTTCGAAAACAGCTTGTCGTACCTTCTACGAAAAAAAAAGAAGAAAAAAATTTTGGTTATTGATGATGAGACGTACGTCCCTTATGATCCAGCAGAGGTACCAGGAAGGCATTTTTACCACAGTGTATGGATCCTTTTCAACTTGATTATGACCAATATTTCGATTCCCATACTAAATTTCCGAAGAAGCACTTAATCTGTCATGCCATGGACCAGGATGGAAATATCTCGGTGCCATGTTTATGCAGAAGGGACCATGAAAGCCGAAGTATATCTGAAGGAATCCGTAAATATAAGATTGATTCATTTCATTCTTAGTCACCATCAGTTTGGTGAAATTCTGTTCTGGTCCGACATATCAAGTAAGTTCGGAGTTACGCTCGAAACTTGATGAACTACCTAGACTATATACACCTGGGTTATGTGCATTGGAAGAACAACACTTGTTACGTGCTTTTTACTAAAGCATGCACAGGGGTTGGTTGCGTTTAACCCAAAAAGTCAAGAAAAAGGATTTTACTTGCATTTACAAATATAATTTCCGGAGTTTTAATAACAATTGATGATTACCTCCCAAAAGTCTCGAGAAGGAAACTCTTTCTTCAGTAACTTTAGGGGGCCATCCCTACCAAAAAATCCTCAGAGTAAATTAATGTTAATGAATAAGATGTGAATAACTGAAAGGGTTCCAAACAAAAATTGAAGGTTTATTGCTTTTACAAATATTCGGTACAAAGAACCAGCAAATAAGGGAACTCTACACAGCAGAAGGCGAACTCCCAAAGTCCTGAATGGTGGGTGGGCGAACCTCGAGAAGTCCCAACGTGTCGGAAAGTGGAAACAGCCGAGTAGTCCTTGATACGTTGTCGCCATCTTGTTTGGAGTTTTTAGAAGTAAAAAAGGCCTCTCGTAAAGAAAGCTTGCAAAGAGACGAAAAAATCTTCTGAGGGAATGAGGGGGAAAAATTAAACAAAATATTAAATATATTCAATGCCAGAATTAAGTTTATATAAAAGAGAAGACCAAATTAGGATTTAAGTAGTAATCGTTCAAAATAAGGGAAATATAGCATAGGTGAATTTAGCAGATTAAAACGTCGACCGCATAAGGTCTAATTACAATACTGGTTGCTCAAGATAATTCAAAGTGAGTCAAGCCTTCCGAACGGAGTGCGAGCCCGGAAAAATAAAGAAATAAAAAAAAAGAACGCAAAGCAAACGAGGTAAATCATGATAAAGAAAACTTAGATACACTAAACATTTGTTGGAGGGCGGGTAAAGATAAAGGGGTGAAAGAAATAATGGTAGACGCGAGACAACACGGTGAGAGGCGGCTTAGTGGGGGAAGGAGAATGTTCAGGAAAAGGAAGGGAAACTGATTAATCTATTGGTCAATAAAACAAAAAGGAACAGGTAGCGAAAAAAGGAAGGTAAACTGGTTGGGCATCTCAACACTCCGAACAGGATTGTGGCTGTAAAAAATAAAATGAACGACTTAACACGAGTTTATAATAAAAAAAATTAGAAACAGTAACAACAACCGGAAAATTTCAAGTCGAGCTCGTATGAGCAATAAAATCCGAGGGAAAGAAGTGTCAGTCCAACAGACGAGACGAAACCCAAAGGGTGCGCTTCCGCATGAGCGCAGACGAATTCGCACACTTCAGTCCAGGCCGACTGTATGACTAGAAAGTTCGCGACGAGGAACCTGGGATTAACAATTAAACGCTTGGCGCAGGCTACGTTTGCGAGAACGTAGTTTATGACAAACAATCCAAAAGTTCGTAATGGTCCTGTGCAACTACGCAGACCACGGCGTCATCGGGTCGGAAATCTAACAAGGGCTTACCGTGGGCCATCCCGGAAAATATTCGATTATATGAGAAGAGGTCCATCATACTCCGATAAAATCCGCTCCACGACTACATAACCAGAAGGTAATGGTTTTGATGAGAAATCAACATATTTGATCATCAAATATGCAATGAGAAACAATCTTTAAGTTCCGAAATCGCAAGGAACAACCCGACAAGTGATAGGACTGAGCAAACACATCTCCCCGAGATGAAAAGGACGAGAGCTGGCGCTCGACTGACTCAAAAATCCCAGCAACCGCAAAAGGTAAGGGCGTCCCGAACAGAGCGCGGGCGCTAAGCGTGAGATTGAAACAAAAGGCGCAAAACGCAAAAGCGCGAAAATTCGTTATACCGATCGTTTCATGGAATATGGAAAAATACAACAACAATGCGAAGCAATTAAGAATTTCAAAAACAGTTCACGAGTCTAAAATTAAATAAATTGCTTCTTTTAAAATATTAAAAAAAAATTACCCATTTAATGCCGTTAGGGACTTTTCTTAAAAATACCGTGTTGAGATATGTTATCGAAAACCTTTATAGTTAAAAAGAACCTCAGAATCGCAATGCCAATAACTATTGCTGAAAAGCCAAGTAAGATTCCCAGGGGGAAAAAAACTTAGGCTACATAGGAAAACCCTCATTAGTTAAGTAAGGACTTTTCGATTGAAAAATGTGTTAGCCCAATTGGTAGAGGTGTCGGCCATGATAGTCGAAGTTCCTGGTTCGAATCCAGGTCGCAGAATTTTTCCTTCCATTTTTCAATCGAAAAATCATTACCCATGCTTGGAGAGCATCTCCAGTTTATAATCATTATTATTTAAGTAAGGACCTCACCCCTTCCCTCCAAAATCACCATGTCACAGCTAGAGAATTCCTCAGGGCTTACCGATGCAATTAGAATTTTTCTTCAAAATTACTAGATAAGGAATAGGTGCTACATTCTCACTACCTCAAAAATCAAGTAAATAACGTTTATTTCCAAAATAAGAACGAGTCTGGCCAGACTATTCGCGAGAACCGTCGGGTTCTACTGACAGAACTTTTGGTGTGAGGAATGCAATTAGGAAAAGGATTAACGCTTACAGAACGCGTTATGTAGGCCCTTTAATAAGGAGAGGGCTACTGTAACCTCCGAAACTCTTCAGACATCGGCAAAACAACTAATGAGGAAATGCGGTGAGAAGAAAGGACAGGTGACTCTCCTATACCACACCTTGCCGTCTTAGCGATACCCATAATTCACTGGGTTGTGAACCGCGACGGAGGAGTGGGTCGTAGAACTGAGATGGAACCGCAATGAAAGTGTTAGCGGAGGAGCTGGGGAGGCAAACTACATCAGCAGAGGGGTAAGGAGTAAAAAAAAAAATTGTGTCCACTTTGAGACACATGTAGCGGGATCGCTACAGGCTCCAAATGTTCTACGAACTAGAGGAATTGAAATATTCTGGTCGCTATGTAAAACTGAGCATTCTGCTAAGACAACAGAACCGCAAATAATAAAAGCTTTCCGAAATAACTGTACCAGGATCAGAAAAAGAGTTGCGGAAACCTTTATGAAGAGGGCATGGAGATGGAGTCCAATGTTTCCATTAATTTTTTTCATGAATAAATCATAATTGCATGTAACGCGCGACAAGTTATCGCAGCTGTGGGTATATAGTAAAATTTAACTGAACGTTTCTATAAAATTTCATTGAATTTCGAGGTCAGTTTTGTCAATTTCTTTCCGGACACGATTACCAGCATCAGGGCCAGTCTTAACGTTTGCTACAGCCACAGTTATGGCTGTCATAAAGTAAAAATCCCATTAGGTCATGTTTATAATCATGGGCCTGTATATTAGTGCTTGACAGTTTTCGTGGAAAGTGTTTGTATAATGACGAGCATTTATTTCTGAGTAGGAAAAAATGAACGTAAATAGTAACTTGAAGAGAGAGTTAATATGTTCTTCGTTCCTGTCGTAAGTGAAGTAAATTTGAACATTGGCTTTACGGCTTAATTGGAATCCTTTTCCTTTATTATTTGCAATTGGGAGAACAAGATAAGCGCAATTACTCGTTTAATTAATCTCATTTAAAACAGTTTTCAAAGCGTGTGTGTATCTTTGCTGGGAGCGTAATAAAATGAAAACTCCTAATTTATTTTACTGCCTTTGGCTAAGTAAACGATATAATTTTCTCGCAATAATGTCGGTTAATGTTTCTCTGGAACTCCATCTTTTCGTCTCCCTTGGGGGAGTTTTTTTCTTCCATTTTTTTTTTTTTTTTTTTTTTTTTTTTAGTTTGAAATTCTGTAATAAGAGATGATTAAAAGCATGTTTTATCGACTTTCGCTGGATGCAAGGGGTTAAAGGGAACGGTCGATGATGACTAACGGTGGGAGTGCGTGTGCGTTGGGTTTGTAATAATTTTTTGTGTATTATATTATGTGGTCTTTTAAATTATGTTTTTCCTCCGCGGTTTTTTATGTTGGATCTCGTGACTCATTGGCGATTAAAGGGTGAGAAGAGTTTGCTCAGGTGTACGCTCGTGCCTTCTCAGAATGCCCGGGGAAATGGACTACTAAAAATTTTCAGGGTCGACACATTTCTTCCCCTTCTTCAGTTTAAAAAAAAAAACGTCTAATTTATTTATTCTGTTGAGCTTTGCAGCGAATTGGGTTCTAGGAAACTCTCGTTTCTCTTTCCTTCTCATGAAAGATTGTCGAAAATATTTGCACACTTGTTAAGTGTTATTAAGTTAATCACTTTGTTTTTGTTCCTTTTTAAAAATTCTCACAAATCTTGAAGTTACATAATAAAGGAAACGTCAGTTTTGTTTAATTGTCTGATCACTCTCTTAATCGTAAGAGTGGTGGCTATGTATTCGTTTTTCCAAATCAAATTTTTTTTTATTCTGAAAGCAACTTAAAAAAACTCGTGATTCGAGTAGATATAGCCTATTTGAAATTTTGAAGAAAGAAATTTTGTCTATACGGATATATGTACCTATTGCCTATTTATAGTTTTGTGCAGCTAACTCTTCTGAAATGCCAAATAGCATTGATAATCGGTACCTTAAACTGTGCCTTGACGTTTTTTTTATGCCAATTGGTTTAAACTTTTTTTAGAGAAATATTTTTTTTTTCTAAAAATGAAGAAATGACTGTAACGTTTATACCCACGAATTAGACTCCTCACATTGAGACGAATAGTTTTCGTAAATATCTTGTTTGGCTGTGATGAGCCATTTTGGAGTTATATTTTGGTCCTTTTTGTAAATTCTCCTTTATAAATTGTAAAAGACAAAATCAATAAATAATAAAATGAAGTTCACCAATGATATAAATTACTAGAGTTTTGTAGAGAAATAATAGAAGATTTGAAGAAGAAACAACAGGTACTTGAATTATGAAGAATCCGAAGAATAATAGCTGTGAAGTGAAGAAAACGTCCTTGAAGAAAGAACGAAAATGTCTTGAAGAACTGATGAAAATGAAATTGAAGAATGAAGAACTGGAAGAAATATGAGAGAGTGCACTTGAAGAAGTGCAGATTGGAATAGTTGTTTTGAAGGATCTTGACGTTTGACAAACCTGTATTTTGGAATTTTATTTTCTAAAGTTGAGATTTGGAGTGTTTGAGAGGTGGTAACTTCTCAAGACAATGATCGTTGAAGTTCTTGGTGATATAACGTCGAAAGATAAAATTAAGAGTTTAAAAAATCGTTTTTGAGAAATTTTTTTTCCATCCTCCGTTTTTGACTTTTGAAATTAAATTGAAAACAGAATTGTTAATAATACAAATAATGTAAAATGAAAACAAAACAATATAATATCTTAAGACAGAAAATTAATCCATTTTTTAATCGCTCGATTTGTATCAAATTTTGCTTCTCATTAGTTACAAGGAATAAGGGGAAACTTAGGATAAAATACCACAGAATAAGCATGAACATGTTTTATTTCCTCGCCTTTCCACGTTATAAAGAAGCTTTCAGTGGAAGGAAGTTGTAGTGTATTGAATAAGTTTATGTGGAGTGCAATAAATGTTTACCGATACGGAATAACGAGCATAATGAAATTTGAGGAATTTTTATGATGCAAGTCTACTACTTCAGGTCGTGAATGCGAACGGATGAGGAGGAAAAATTGTTTTATAGAAAGTTATAGCTTTGTATCTGAGCTCGGAAACATGTCGTATTGAATGTTGGCATTTGTGAAATATTTGAAATAAAACGATGGAATTGTAAAGAAAGAAAGAATGAAAATCGGTGTAAACGAAACTTAATTTCGCAATAGTGTTCTAGTTCAGCCGGAAATTATTTGAAATTGAAATAATTATTATTATCTGAGGTTATTATGAAAATTATTTAGACATTTATCATGGAATATGTGGTATATTTTATGTAATATATTTTTATTATGAGTAACTAAATCATTTATTTGAATAGTTACTACAAGTTTACACAAAATATGAGTAAGAGTCAATATCGATGAGAATGATCTGAAAATTTGCATGGTATCTATGAAATTTTTTCATACACTGAATTGAGATGGCGTATTCAAGAATGTTACAAAGATCAAATGCCTAAATTTGCATCTGACAAGAAGCCTTATAAAAGTACACATCTATTGAATGAGTTATAGACGAAGATTTAAAGTACCACTATAAATTTTTAGGCTCGACACATTTCTTCCTTCAGTGTCGATCCTGATATATTTCGTTTATAGATCAACATTGCCAAAAGATCGTGCACTCTTTTGTGAAATTGTTTTATCAGAACATCAGTTGTCTAACTGCTTTACGAAACTTCAGAACTTTAAAGAAGTTAAAAAACAGGCCCAATGAATGCAAACTATTTAAGAAAGATGTTTTGGTCTGTAAACGGCAGGTGTTATGATCAAGGTTGTTAAAATTTGATCTTTGTGTCATTCTTGAATGCAATAAAGCGCCGATAACGCCAATTTCTGGCAACTATGAAAACTAATTTTCAGGTCATTCTGATCAATATCGACTTCCATAGAGCTTTTTAAAATGTGAACTCTTATTATGGACAGACACCCTATATACCATTTATGATTATTTTGTTAAAAAAATTCGGTTTTCTTTTGTTTGTTTTCTACTTGATAGGCGAATAGTTAAATAAATAAATAACTAAATAAATAATATTCCATTAAAAATGTAATTTCTCATATCTTTAAGTAATAGTTTTGTTTTATTGCATTGTTGCAAATGAAATGGCCGATTTCATGTGTTATAGGAAAAGCAAGAAGGAAAGGAAAGCAGTATGCATATTTAAACAGAGTACATGTAATATCCAGCAAAAGCAATGCATTATTGCAAATGAGTGGCCAGGATGGTAATGCCACATTGGAAAAAATCCACTGTCTGTAGATCTGAGCAAGTGTTCTCCTGCCTCGTACAGAGACGCATCATTGGTAAAGCAATTCTTCGACAAAAACTTATTCAAAGCGCCGGAAAAGATGATAATCCATTGGCGAAATATCAGGAGCATAAGGAAGATATGGCACACTTTTTCGTGCATCTGCCGCGTATCTGCACATTTCAGATCTGATTTTTATAGTTTGATCCGATGGGAGTAAAAGACTTGATGAATGATGTCAGTAGAGGCCACCATGCAGCAAGGATTACCTTCTTTTCGTGGAAAGATAGCTCCAGAGTTCTTCCTGGAACGTCTTACTCCACTTCCAACCTTTTGGGTAAAACTTATATAATTGTCGTTAACAGTTGCAAAATTATTTTGTCTTTGCTTTTCTGGAGGAGTAAAGAATGCACTTCCGACCGCCGTATTTTGTTTTGATCTGTGAGTTCATGCTCCCACTTGTTGAGCTTCCATGTTGACTGAAGTGCCAAGAAGCAGATGAATAGTGTACTTTAACTTCTGGGCGATCGCTTTCCTTGGTTTGCTTCAATCGTATCTTTTAATTCGACAGAATCAATGGAGGAAGGACGAAGGCCATGGAGTTTATTTTGCAGCTCATTATCTTCGGATTTAAATTTTGCAAGCCAGTGCCAAGCGGCTCGTTTCAAAATAGTCCATCTACCAAAAACTATATTAACCCTTTCGGCTGCAGCCCTCGCACAAATTCTCCAATTTAAACTCTAGGAGAGATATTGTTTATAATTGGCTTGAGTCTTTGATTAATATGAGTCTTTGATCACTCTTCGTCTTATGCAACAATTACTATCAAATGACTACTATCAAATTACTATCAATTCGACGTTGCCTTATCGAATGACAACAAAATGTTTATTATCTGCAGCTTATGTTCTCTCTCTCTCTCTCTCTCTCTCTCTCTCTCTCTCTCTCTCTCTCTCTCTCTCTCTCTCTCCTGCCAGTAGAATGGCTCATAACACGTCAATACGAGTATAGGAATGACATTCATTTTTTCAATAATTGATATTTAGAGCTATTCCTAAGTAGAGATTTAAAAGCTCGCCTTTTTCTTTATTAATAAAAAATAATTATTTAGAATCTTACGTCGATTGTTTAAATTTTAATTTTTATACTACCAATGCAAGAAAGCATGGCATTCTTGAGTACCCATAGCAAAAGATAATTTGTGATTTTAGAAGAATTTTCTATAAAGTACTATTATTACTACAGTTAACTCTCCTATAATGCGACTCATCCTTCCTACCGCGTTATAAGAAAATAGAATTAGTACATATAATTCAGGTTAATTCGTACCGTCTTTTAAGAATCTCAGTAAAGTAAAAGCAGAATAATTCGTAACACGTTATATGGAAACCGTGTAGTATGTTATATGGAATCCGCGTTATGAGAGACCTAGAATGAGTACAATTAGGTTAGTTCGTAACGCGTTATACAAGATGTATAAGCAGTTTTGCCACGCAATTAGATAAGCAAAATGATGTGAAAACGCGATCGCCCATAATATTGTGCCATCAGTTGTAATGTTGCATGTTTCTGAATTTAGAGAAGAGTTCCTTGATAATTGAAACTGAAAAACTGTGGTCTTCGTGCATGAAAAAACAGGGGAACTCTCCATTATTTTGACCATCAAAATAGAATAGAAAAATTCTTGCTACGCATCGGGGAACTGCTTTCAATTAATTTAATTAAGCAGTACACAGTAATATAGAAACCATGTTATAAGAGTATTGTTATAGGAGGACTGTCGCAATTTTTATTTCGCATTGTATGGAAACTATACATCTAACTAAAAGCTATATAACTTTACTATCATTTTGCGCCTTTATTTTCAGTGTATTCTTAAAACTATCAAAGCTAAAGTACCATGAATTTCTAAGCGCACTACTCATATTTACTGAATGGACATGAGATGCTCTAATTCATTCTTATTGACTTGTTACCAGCACGTATCTGATATCTATAGGGCAATTAATGCCTAAATTCTTTTTATGTGTATCGCTTTGATAATATCGTTAGGAATTTCCCTTAAAAAGCGCCTTAAAATCTGTTTCCCTTTCATTTGCGGTTTTTCTCTTTTATGAGTGTGATAATTTTCCATTTTATGGAATAAATTGCAGAGACTTTAGAAAAATGTATTTATTAGATGGTTTGATTGCCACGTGACCATTTCGTATCTAAGGGCACTGACGAAAAAGGATAATTCCGTAGATTATTTTTTCCTTTTCTCTTTGGAAACCACAGTTCGTGGCTTTATGAAGAGGAAGTTGTTAACGATTCTTTTATATCGGTCTCAAGTTCCTTCTCGATTGGTAAAGAGCCCTGTCATGGACAGTAATTGATGGGAACTCGGTGGTTGGAGAGATTTTTTTTTCCTTTTCTCTCCATAGCAGCCACCGCCCACCTTTTTATCTGTCTACGACATTGACATTCCTTCGGGTGGTTCCACGTATAAAAAAGAAGCAGCACATTACATAATTATGTAAAGCTTAATTTAATTTGCCTCTTCCTTTTTGCTTTTTTTTCCCACTCTCAATCTTTCATTTCTGGATTTGATGAAATATAATTTTTATAAAAGCCCATTTTTTTTGGCATGAAACACATTTGGAAGTTAATAAAATTAAGCCCAGAGATGTCCATCGATTCGGCGTTGGTTTTTATGAATCGATTTCGTGGAGCTCTTTGGCATTTGATTTGATGGATACATTGACTCAGGCTAATAAAATTTTAGATATAAAAGGGATCCAGGTGGGAAGACGTTAACGTTGCGGGGGTGGGAGAGAGGAATGAGAGCGAGAAGAGTAATAAAAGCGAAAACCTCTTCAACCTCCTGGAAGAAGAAAAATGACGAGCGGGCAAACATTGTTCCGCCAGCAGGAAACTTTTCATTGCCCTTCTCCACCTCCTCCTTTTCGTTTCTGAGAACTGATGAGAAGGCTTATTGGACCAAATCGTCGTCCGTATTATTTTATTTTTAGTCTTATTGTCTGCGTATGAATAATATACATTCCTTTCATCTGTCCTCTGTTAAAGTTACTTTGAAACATCTAGAACGACTCCCGCCGGCTTCCAGAACTCATTAGCGATGCTGTCAGATTCCGAAAGTTTTGAATGTTTCTGCATGAATTTTAGAAATTGTAGAAAAAATTATTAGACTACCTTATTACTTTGTATTCTTTTATAAAGTGAAAATTCTATTGAATGATATTTAATGATTCTGTTACAGTCGTCTATTATGATATAAATTATAATGAATGGTTTATCGGAATAAATTATTAATTATAATTCTATAAAAGCAATTAAGTAATTCAAATATAAATAAAAATATTTATCATTAATGTTGGATTCGTGCTAACCCGTGCCTTTATAAAACAAATCGCTAATTACAATTAAGTATTCTTCTGAAGTTATTATACAATGTCCCAACATAAACTGTGTATTTTGAGGAAATAAGTGGCACCTTAAATGGACGTCTCGAAATCGTCATTATTAATATTTCTGTATAAAAATAACATAATTAGGTGAAATGTTTAGATTATTTTTAGATTATTTTTCACTTCCACAACCTTGCGTGAAGTAACGGTGGTAATGGGTCAGATCAAAGGGCAGATTTCATAAATTAGGGTTTAGATATCTAGTTAATATCCGAGGAACTGAATAACTCAACGTATGGCATTTTACGAAATCTGTTTCCTCAAGATGAATATAAATTACCTTTACGCTGCCCAATACCGCTTTAAGCTTTAGAAAGCACATAAACAACATCATTAGGCAATTAAATCGTTTATCTTAACTAGTATAAAGGCTATGAAAAATCTTTTGTAAAAGGGAATTTATTATTCTAATCAAAGATAAAAGTTAGTCTTTGGTTGGATTATGCTATTGGATTATGGTCTTCCGATTCGAAATTTGTAATTCAGAGTGATCTACACATAAAATTGAAACCCTTCACCACCAAAGTGCTTCGTACGGATTATTTTTAAATTATAATCAATTAGAAATAATGACTCTCCGAAGTATCCTCGCGAAAGCAAAATTAAGAGACCTCTATAAAGTTTTGACTGACACTCAACATCCTGGTTGTGTGAATGACAAGCTTGTATTATCTTTTTTTTGAGTAATGGGTTCCCTTCAACACCTTCGAAGTTTGGAGTCAAATACAGAAGAATCTCTGGAATTTAAGGATCGATTGAATACTGAAGCCATGCTCCCAACATTTGGTAATGAAATTAATATGAAAAAGAAAAGGAAAAATTCCGCAACCTGGATTCGAACCAGGAACCACGTTGGCTCGGGTGATCCTATTGGTAGAGGCGAAAATCTAGATACCCGTTAAGAATCTCCGTAACGGCCGATTTCGCAGCCCAACTATTTTCACGATATGTCAATGCAACAACAAACCTGTCACCAACAATCAGATTTTAACTTTAAGATTTTAAAAAATTGTATTACCTGTTTAATCCCTGTTTGGAATAAAAGAATATTCAAACAACTTTGATGATAACATAATTACACTCTAATTATGCTGCACGAAGAACACTGTTTTCCGAGAGCTTTGAGTGACTCTATTTTTCATCTAATACCTTCATTATGGCGATTTGAATAATTTGGAGTTTCTATAACCCCAAAATGTAAGTTTTTAAATAACTTTTTTTTTTTTTTAATAATTTTAAGAAATAACAAATTTGGAATCACAATCTTAACCCTACAGACGTATTATTTTATTATTTGATTTATATTTTCTTTTCATAATAGTTCCGTTGAGCTTTGGTAATTTGGATGGGCTTTTTTTTTCTCCTTTTGTAAGTTTTTCCCCTGCGACAACTCGGGAGAAAGGTGTACTCTAAAATTACGGACATCCTGTCTACTGCGTTAATCCTTTAGAAGTCGAAATTCCAAAGAAAAAAGTTTCTAATTACTAAGCTTCTTTAGAATATCAGGAAAATAAGTTTCAGTTTATGAAACTTAGCCCAAGTGCCGGCAGCCTTACATCGATTCGAATTTTGTCATTTTTCAGTAGATTTAAAAAGAAAATACTTTCAAAAGCAGAAAATGTGTGCTCATCTACAGTCCTATGTTTTTCATCGTTTTTACAAATTTAACAATAGCATTGGTATCTGAAAGCCAAATTTGAAATTGAAAATAGTTATTCTGTTGTTGTTGTTTTTTTTTAAATAATTTTTATTAATTACATGGAACTTTATTGAATCAAAACTTTTTTTTTTGCAAATTAAAAATCAAGCAGCAATACAGGTAAAAACTCTTTATAACGAAATTTTCTGTAGAACGAATTTTTCTAGTTTGGGTGACCACACAAAATTGATACCCTTTACAACGAAATTCTTTATTTCACTACTTGTTTTTTACATCTTACAGCAAACTGAAGGTGATAATTTTAAAATATTGTATGGTATGAGTTCCATACGTGTGTTTCGATGTTTGTGCACCGGGAAGCTATGGGGGTGTTATTTTATCTTCAGGAATAGTCTGATGAATAATTTCGATGGTGTCACGCTGGGGTGCATAGCGTATGGGCGCAATGACGACATCAAGATGGTGCCTTTTCGTTTCAGAAAACCACCATTATCTCAGCTATTTACCATCTGATTTGGTTTTGTAATATGTTATTTTAAAGGATATTAAGAGCTCTATAAAAACGTTCTCTGTAGTATTTACTCTTAACTAAACTGCTTTTGAGATATTTCCAGTTTAATGTTTTAATGTGGAGAAGTGCCACTTTCGTACATGAATTTAGCACCATTTTTCATGTCACTTTCCAGACGTGATTTCGACAAGTCTGATGTAACCAAGTACTGTACTAACAAATAAATAAAATAAGAAGAGAAACCATAATTCCACAAATGTGTATTTAACTGTGGAATTTTGGTTTCTCTTATTTTATTTGTTACTACCGTTTGTCCAGTTTCTGGCATTATACAATTTGTAATATCAAGTACTGTACAGTAAATCGAAATTATCAAACGCTATTAATTATGTTGATTTACTAAACAAACAATTTTACTTTTGTTAATTTGAGTACGATCGATAATCAGCATTTACAAATTCAGATTCATAGAAGTGAAAACGGAAAAAATGCCTACTTTTGACGTTGGAGGTTTAGATGAGTGAAAGTTGAAAATTGTTGAAGCCAATAATATTTAATTTTATATTTTCTTCAAAATTTTTAACCTCCATATTACAAATTCTCTGTATAATGAACTGAATTCTTGATCCCTTCGAGTTCGTTAGAAGGAGTTTTTGTCTGTATTACGAATGTGAAGAAGTAAAAGAACACGGAGCCAATAAACTTAGATTTATGTAAGGAGGCAAAAAAACGCTAAAGCCAAATTTCTGAAATATCACAATGGAATGTGAAAGTGGTGGTTACATTTATTTTAATTATTTCCTGTTATTCTTTTTAGATTCGTGAAAGTGTTTTACAGATACAGTTGTCATTTCGAACAATCATTATCAAATACCTAATTAATTATGCCTATCTCGCTTATCTCTATGATACACTCAAGGAAAGATTGATTCATAAAGATAATCTTCGATCAAGTAAAGGATACTTGACTTGGATTCTTGATAAGTTCTCTTAATATAACAAAAAATTGTGGGTCTGGGTGCAATAGTGACCTAACCAACAATCCAATCAAACGAGCAACAAAAGTTGATTTTTATTATATTTTTTCTCAATATGTTTTTACGTAAATGTTAATACTGTTAATATCCAAAATAGAGATATAGAGAAATGCTTTGGCGACAGAACAACTATTGGTCCATAACTAACAATAAATATTTAATATCAATAAATTTTAATGTAAAAGTATGAATATGGAAGCTTTATATTGAAATTTTCTTTTATCTTTCTGTAAAAAAAATCTCAAGCGTAAATTTTTATTGATGACCTTTCCTATATTATGCTTCTTGAAGTTAAGGATCTTTAGTTATCGGCGATTTCGTTTCATTTTGAGTGCCTACGAGAATGCTTTTTTTTTTCTTTTTTTATCAGTACAGAATTTTTTTTTTAACTGTTTATAAGTATCATTTTTTAAACCGTGAGACGACATCATTTTCTCCCTCTGAAAGTAATGTTGAGTTGTTGACATTTTGATTATCATAAATGAGTTGAAGAAATGTTGTCGTTGAGGAAATATTTCTATGGGAAATCCGAAAAAAAAAAATGAAAACTGTATAAAACTTGGTTGATAAATTTTATATTTTGCATTATGGGTGAACGAAATGTTTTTTTCGAGGTAGGCATTTATTGGATTTATTGATGATTCCGTTTATTGAGGTAATTTATCGATCGGTGGAAGTGGGAAACTGGCATAAAAATGTGCGTTATGCAAGGGAGAAGGTAATAAATTTCTTTTATTTGTTTTTTTAGAGGCAGTTGAGGATGAAATATTTTTGAAGCTGTAAATTCTTATGTTTTGAAGTTGAATTCTTACGAATTTATTTTGATAGGTTCGGCGAATGAGAATTTAAGAAGTAGCAGTTTGCCTTGCTCTGTTTTTAGATGCATTTTTAAAATACATTTGCTAGTAGCTAATAAAAATGTTAATCGGAGACGCATTTCTTATACATATTGAATTATAAGGAGATAATCTACTATCTGTATTCGTTTTCGAAAAGAATTTTTCAATAGGTCCTTTAATATCCTCTTCTGAGTGTATATTGTAATAGCAATTGTATTATTCCTCTTAATATTTTTTTTCTGTTATTCAAGCAAATTTCGCAATGTAGCGCTTAAATAATAGAAATTGAATTAATATGCCATTCATGTTCAAGATGGTTTCAAAGAGAAAGCAAGACAAGTTTATAATTGTTTTTGTTATTATTGTTGCATTCCAAAGGAATTTATTAAAGGGTTTACAAAAACTACCATAACGTTTTAGTCCAGAAGTTCTTTATCTTTGTGCATTAGTCTAGTCTGAATTTTTAAATAATTGTAAGGGAACTTTTTTGTACGATACGCAGAATTGCGCATAGAACTTCAAATCGGATGACTATTGTTTTTCGACTTTCATGTCGAATAACCAGCCAATCAAAGATAAAATTCTAGTAGAGCTTTAATCAATTCTCAATTGGCAGTCGTTTTTACTGAGTTCCAAATCGCTATTTTCAATTCGTTATATATCTGAGTTATAGAATGATTTTAGTTAAAGATAAAGCAACCCTAGTTATGTTATGAACATGCTTTCTTCTTTCAAAATTGCCTTTTGTTACTAATGGCCATATCGGTAATCCATACTGTAATATTTATATAATCAAGTTCAACCCTTGTCATTCCACACTACAGAATGAAAGTCTCCTCCAGATGTTTTCACTGTACGCTCTGTCCTGGCTTTGCTTTTCCATTGATGCCCATCAGCTTTCTGATTCATCTGTGTAACAGATGTACAGTCATCAAAGGGAAATAATCCACACTTGAATTTTACTCTAAGTTTTACCATTTCAATATTAATTTATTTTTAATAATTTAATATTACATTTAGAGTTAACATTATTAAGATTAATAAATTTAAGTAATTATAATTAAAAATGCTATTAAAACAACACATTAGCATGAAATGTAATATTATGTATTAAACTCGTGTGGATTATTTCCTTTGGTTGACTGTACCCGTTTAACAATACACGGTTCCCCATAAGTAAAATTCTAAATAAATTAAATCAGGAGAACGTACAGACATTGACTTGCATTTCTTCGTGTATCTAGTATTTTTGCAAATTCTTATCCAGGTATGCTCTCAGATCTCGGTAATACGTAGTTTGATGGTGCGTCTCGTTGAAAAAAAAATTCATCAAGTCCATTGATGGCATTGTTAAAATGTGAATGCATTTTTGTGTATTCTGAATATAGAAGCATAGGCCTTTTTCGATTGAAACTGAAAGCAATCTTTGTAATCCCTTATATATATATAATTAAAGTTCCATTTTGACATGGCCATAAAAAAAACTACTGGACCAAAAGCTATAATACTTGGTAATATTATATAAGAGGGCATGGGAAGTTCATACCCACCAAAAAAAAAAATTAGTTCAAAAGGTCACCACCAGCATGGAATGGCGCTCTATGCAATATTCGTATACAAAATTAGACACGACGACACAGATTAACAATGTGGTTTATGCACATGCGCTTTACAAGTCATTTGGTTTTCAGAAATAAGAAAGGGAGCCTCGTTGTCAGTACGCCTCATTTGTTACTAGTCGACGATGCCTGTTACCATGCAAGACCGTGCGTTTCTGGTTAAATGTTATTATGAATGCAATAGCAATGTACGGCAGGCTTTGCAACATTATCGTACCGTTCGACGAATACATTTACGTCGGGGGCCAATGATATCGCAGAGTTTGAAGAAGATGGGACAAAGTTTGAAGCCACAGGTTTGTTATCGGTAGCACCTGGCCGAGGAAGGAAACCTGTCTCTGAGGCAACCGTGGAGGCTGTTTCAGTAGCCGTAGAGGAAGCAAAAATGGAAACCTCACAAGGGGTGTGCAGCGTAAGTGCTGTTGCACGTCGAATGGACTTACCACTGAGTACGATGTACAAGATCGTACGTAAAGTGCTGCGGTACTACCCATACAAAATCCACCTTGTCCAACAAAATCAACCTATCATTATCAAAAACGAACTTAAAAAGTTTGTCAATTTAAATGTGAAATATTTTGAATAAGTAAATGTGTTCGATAGCATGACTCTGTGAATGAAATGTTATTAGCTTGTTTAAGAGATGTGTTTCGAACCTAACGATCTTCCTCGTAGAGAAACCTTCGCAATGGAATTCCTTGCACGGATGGAGGTGGACGAGCATTGGCCATGGAACATTTTGTGGACAGACGAGGCCCAGTTTTACCTGAATGGGGATGTCAACACCCATAACTGCAGGATTTGGGCCACCAGTCCCCTTCATGTTCTCCACCAAATTCCATTGCATTCTCCTAAAGTTACCGTGTGGTGTGGTAGGACAGCAAATGTCATAATTGGACCTATTTTTTTGAAGAGCAGTCGAGAGATGGACTCGTGGCATGCACTGTGACTGCTGCTTGCATGGCATCGATGCTAAGAAGTTTTGTGATACCAGAACTTCAGCAACGTGGCATTTTAGACACAACGATTTTTATGCAGGATGGGGCTCCACCTCATATTGGTACATGTGTCAAACAGTTACTTCAGCAACAATTCACAGATGAACGGATTATAGGCCGAAATTCCCCCTTTCTTGGCCACCCCGGTCACCAGATATCAACCCCTGTGACTTCTGGCTCTGGGGTTATCTCAAAGTCACTGTTTATGGTGATAATGTCAGGAATTTGGCAGAACTGAAAGATGCGATACGCCGACAGGTGCGCAACATTCCTCCTGATATGCTACGAGCTACAGTTGAGAACGCAGTAATCCGGTGTAACCTGCTTTCAGTAAATGGTGGAGGCCACATTCAACATGTAACTAATTTTAGTAACGATTAAAGACTTGTTAACCTGTGTCTTCGTCTCTAATTTCGTATATGAATATTGCATAGAGCGTCATTCCATGCTGGTGGTGACCTTTTGAACTAATTTTTTTTTTGGTGGGTATGAACTTCCCATGTCCTCTTGTATAATATTACCATGTATTATAGCTTTTGGTCCAGTAGTTTTTTTTTTATGGCCATGTCAAAATGGAACTTTAATTATAAAGACCTTGTATATAAAAACATG